>PISX010005841.1:0-103329 GCA_004024625.1 Mellivora capensis | reverse complement strand
GCTTGACTTATTTCACTCAGCATAATCTCTTCCAGCCCCGTCCATGTTGCTACAAAAGTCTGGTATTCATCCTTTCTGATGGAGGCATAATACTCCATGGTGTATATGGACCACATCTTCTTTATCCATTCGTCTGTTGAAGGGCATCTTGGTTCTTTCCACAGTTTGGCGACCGTGGCCATTGCTGCTATAAACATTGTTTGGATTTTGTGGCTAACAGGAAGTGGTTGACATGACTCTTGGCTCCTGGAGGAGGTGCTGGACCCTGGAGGGATGACCTTAGTGGGCCCCCGGGGTGATACACACACTCCTCCCTTCAGTCAAATCAGCTTTGTAGGTTGCTCGGGAGTGAGTGGACACAGGTGTTCTGGGCCACGGGATCTCCGAAGACGAATTCCTCATGCTCGAGAATCACAGCCTTGCTTTCTAGATAACCGGTGACTAGAAGGTAGTCGATGTCTACATACCATCCTGCAGAAAAGTTGGTTTTCTTTGAACCTAAGAACCAACACTGGTTTCTTTTGGAAACAGAAGATCTTGTGTTTAATTGACCAGAAGCAGCCAAACAGTTCTCTACTAACATGCTCACGTGGCATCCAGCCCTCCGACAGCGTGGCCCACAGCAGCCATCTCGTGGGACTTGCTCCGTAAGGAGTCCCAGGCCTCCTTTGTAGGAAAAATGGAGTCACAGTTTCAAAGAGCAAGTGGTTTCCTCCAGAAACCAAGAAGTTACCAGAAACTTGGGATTTATTTTTTATTGTTTTTGAAGATTTATTTTAGACAGAGAGAGCGTGTGTGTGTGTGCATGAGCAGGGAGAGGAGCGGAGGGACAGAGAGAGAATCTCAAGCAGGCTCCCTGCTGGGCACAGAGCCCGACACGGGGCTTCATGTCATGACCCTGAGATCATGACCTGAGCCGAAACCCAGAGTCGGACACTCAACCCACTGAGCCACCCAGGTGCCCCCCAGAAACTTGGGATTTAAAGCAGAGAAAGGCAATATAGCTTTAAAGCAGGGATATTCTGAAAAGGGAATTGTCTTTCATTGCAGTCTTGGGCTTTTTGATTGGGCATTATTTCACATTCCAGAAAGAGGATAGCTTTCAGAGAGAATAGAAAGTAAATGTTCTTGAGCATTTACACTTGTAGGTTTGGGGTTGGTAGTCTGGGAGGGTGCAGGACGGCCAGACATGGCCAAGTACTCTTTAGGGCAAGGATGAATACCAGGTGTGTAGCCACAGTGGTCCAGTGGTCCTGGTGGGGACTAGGAATTCCAAGGAGGGGACAGGAAGAGCTTTGGGAGGAAAAGCACTTTCTCCTATCATTTCCCAGGAGAGGATGTATGAGCTACAATGTTTTGAGATACTTATGTTTGAAGTGTCTTTTTTCCATTCTTTTGCTGGATGCAGAATTCTAGGTAGAAAAATCACTTCGGCTCAGGATTCTCATTTAGAGAGCATGTGAGAGAAGCCTTGTAGCATTCCTTTCCTTGATTTTATTTTTCTTTCTCTCT
This sequence comes from Mellivora capensis, assembly GCA_004024625.1. Lineage (NCBI taxonomy): Eukaryota > Metazoa > Chordata > Mammalia > Carnivora > Mustelidae > Mellivora > Mellivora capensis. Next base: position 101,817 of record PISX010005841.1, on the reverse strand, counting down.
CTGGAACCTCTTAGAATCTTCTGCCTCTGGCCATCTGAAGTTCCGCGGTCATGTGCCTTACTGGGATTCTTACTTAAGTTGGAAGCACTAAGCTAACAGGGCCGAGCTCGTTAATTAAGCTTCATTGAAGGATGAATGGGGAGCGAGCCAGGTTTTCACTGGTTGACCCCGAGTGTTAGCATCTGGCCTTTTCTTTGAGGCTATTTCTTTCCCCAGAGGGGGCTCCCTAGGCTCTTGGCAGGTGGACCTGCACCTGGCATTCCGGAAGCCAAGCAGAGAGGCTGGGGTTCTTGTAGGTCACCTTGCAGACTGAGCCCTCACCCTCACTTCTGTCTTGTTCCTCAGCCCTGGGCTCTACTTGCTTGCTTTTCCAAAGTGCAGAGCCTCAAATCATTTAACCTTTTATCTTTAAGAATCAGGGAGGTGGCAGTTTCCTTCCTGGTTTGTAGGATGGGGTGGAGAGTTTAACTGGTCATAATAGGGACTTCCCACCTGTTTCTCATCTCCATCCCCTGCCTTCCTCTCCCCGTCTGCAGTTCCTAGGGCCTCCAGCTAGAGCTTTGCAGACCCTTGCTGGTAAATAAGGGACTTCCCAATCGGCACCAGCCTCTGCAGGCTTTAGACTTGCCTTTTCTGGCTCTGGGAGGTATCCTCTCTGCCAGCTGCTTGCCTTGGCATTCATTGTGGTGTGGACTCCAGGTGCTTCTAGCTCCATCTAAGATAAAATGTATGGTCCTGTTTGTATCAGTCACGTTTCTCCAGAGAAACAGAACCAACAAAGAGTGTGTGTGTGTGTGTGTGTAGGGGGGCAGAGGAGAGGAGGAAAAGGGAGCAGTTATTTTAAGGAATTGGTTTGCGTGGTTTTGGGGCTGGCCAGTCTGAGATTTGTAGGGTCAGCCCACAGGCTGGAAGCTCAGGTAATGGGCAGTATTGTAGTCTTGAGTTTGAAATGGGCAGAGCCAGCCAGCAGGCTGGAAAGTTAGGCAGGATTTCCATGTTGCTGTCTTTTGAGGTAGAATTTTATTTGGGAAACCTCAGTCTTTTCTCTTAAGGCCTTCAACTGATTGGGCAAGGTCCAGCCCAGCTGGGGAGTGTGAATGAGCTCTTTAAAGCCCACTGATTGGAAATGTTCATCACATCTAAAAATACCTTCCCAACGGCATTTAGACTGATGTTGACAGAACAACTGGGCACCAGGGCCTGTCCCCGATGACACGTAAAATTAGCTGTCACACTGTCGTTCTTTCCTCCTTCTGACATTTAAAAATCCGAAACACCACCAAAATACTCTAATACCTTAGTTACAGAGATACCGCACGTCAGAAGGTTCTCAATCAGCCCGGGTGTTACTCTGATAATAGAGTCCTTGAGAGTGGAGTGCGCCCACTACGGCATCTTTGTAGGCTGAACGTCTGGGAGTTTGCTTTCCCTGAACAAATCTGAATGCATTTTAAGTATGGATTGAGAAATGATCACAGGGTCCCATGTATGCTAACTGGCCAGGTGTGACTCCATGAAGCATGAATATTCAGGATTATAAACCAGCTGGTTCTTCAAGTGTTAGGCGAGCTTTTGCATAAAGACACAGGAAAAGGAAGACAGGAAATTCTAAGATTCATTTCTTTTGCATCATTGAGTTAATTGGAATTGCCATCCAGGGGTTTTGCTGGGTGGGTTTGAGTAGATGAGAAACTTGAAAAATGCCCCCTTTCTCTTCTTTTAGAAATGGTATATAATGGCATGGCTGCTGAGGTCATTGTTCCGGCCAGGACCGACCAGTGGTCATGCGTCTGAGGTCAGCTCAACTTGTGTGGTTTCTGTTAGAACTTAAAGGAAAGCTTTCGGCATGTCAAGGGACAGCCTCAGACCCGGCAAGAGCCCCTCATGGCTTTTTTTTTCCTATATCTGTATTCTCCTACATCTCAAGCTTGGAAGGCAATTTCGAAGGTTCTGGGAAGTAACTGCTTCATCTGCCACATCTTTCTCAAGCAGAGGAAGACTCCCCTTTCTCTGGGGATGCCAGATGCAGGGAGGGAATGATTGCTGTCAGTAGGATGCTACACCTCTTCATGGGAGAGGTTTCTTAATCTCTCTTCCATTATCACTCCCCCTCCTCATTTAGACCTTTCCCCCAAGAATTCCTCCTTTCTTTTTTTTTTTAAAGATTTTATTCATTTGACAGAGAGAGAGATCACAAGTAGGCAGAGAGCGAGGCGGCGGGGGAAGCAGGCTCCCCGCCGAGCAGAGAGCCTGATGTGGGGCTCAATCCCAGAACCCCGGGATCATGACCTGAGCCAAAAACAGAGGCCCTAACCCACTGAGCCACCCAGGCGCCCCACGAATTCCTCCTTTCTACTGTGAAAGTTTAATGCTACCAACATACTGTCTGTCTATGTACCATGGCCCTTTTTTGGAGGGCCACCAGCAATGATAATCCCTAAGACATTTTCATCTCCCCAAGAGCCATTTTTATCCCCTTGGCGGGGGGCAGTGTTGTCCTGGTTGAGAATGCCTGGTCTGGGGTGGGAGTTCTCAACTGGACAGTTTCACCCACCGGGAGACTTTCAGGAATGTCTGAAGAAAGTTGCTGTTTTTACAAGTCAGTAGGGGTGGACCAAGAACGACAAGTGCACAGAGGTCACCCATGCTTGTAGACATCCAGACACAGGCCCACAACACAGACTTAGGTTGGCCGAGATGCCAGTCGTGTCCGGGCTGAGAAACCCTCGTCTCAGGGAATTAGGTAGACGTGTGGCAGAGGTCAGTCACTCCCATGTGAAATTTGTCCCCTTTCCAAGGTCCCGGTCTGACTGAGTAGGATAGGTTGAGAAATGGGCAGCGTTTTAATGAATTCAAAATACTCTCCCCACAGAACTAGACCCACTATTTGATTTTTATTAAAAAAAAAAAAAAAAAAGAACAGGGTAAGAGGAAAAGTTAGATTTAAACCAAATCTTTTTCTTTCTTTTTCGCCTTTTTTTAAAAAAAGATTTTATTTTTATATATTTATTTGACACAGAGAGAGAGAGACAGTGAGAGAGGGAATATAAGCAGGGCGAGTGGGAGAGGGAGAAGCAGGCTTCCCACAGAGCAGGGAGCCCCATTGCAGGGCTTGATCTCAGGACCCCGGGATCATGATCCAAGCTGAAGGCAGACGCTTAATGATTGAGCCGCCCAGACACTCCTCTTTTTTCACTTTTTATGATACAAAATTTCAAACCTGTAACAGAAGACAAATTGACTAAACACCCACGGCCCCAGTATGAGGTCCTGCTCTTCTTGCTTTCAGCTTTTCTTTGTCCATTTCCTACCACATTCAGTACTAATGATACTTTGGAAGAAATTATTTTAGTAATTTAAGGTAAAATTTATATCACAGCGCTAAGTCCTTGCCATTCAGTTCTGACAGGTGCATCTGTCGTGTAACCCTATTCCTGTGTCGATAAAGAATATTTCCATAAACCTAGAAAGTTCGTTTACGTCCCTTTTCAGTCCATCATCATTCCCTCAGGATAGCCGCTGCAGGCTTTGTGTTTTTGTTTTAGTTTTTAAACTTCTGATTTGTCTTGCCTATTTTAGGATTTCATACAACTGGAATCATACGGTATGTCCTTTTCTTGTCTGGCAGCTTTTGCTCAATATAATGTTTTGAAATTCCTTAGGTTGTCATGAGTATCAGTAATTTCTTTTTGTTTTTGTTTTTTTTTTAAGATTTATTTATGGATTTATTTGACACACAGAGATCACAAGTAGGCAGAGAAGCAGGCAGAAAGAGAGGAGGAAGTGGGCTCCCCGCTGAGCAGAGAGCCCGATGCAGGGACTCGATCCCAGGACCCTGAGATCATGACCTGAGCTGAAGGCAGAGGCTTAACCCACTGAGCCACCCAGGCACCCCCAGTAATTTCTTTTTATTGCTGAGGGAAGAGGAGGAAGGGGCCCTGTGTTCTGGGCTGCTCCTGCCTGGAGTGGAGTTTTCCATCATACGAGGCTTCAGGTGAGGAGGAGGGAACGGATCAGGTTCAAATGCAGAAGATTCTTGCTGTTCTTACTGAGTTTTAGTGCATTTTCTTGAATAAATGTTTATTTAGTTTTTGTACATCCTTGGGACCATCCAGAGACTTAAAATTTTTTTTAAATAATTTTATTTATCACTCACATGTGAAATTTGTCCCCTTTCTAAGGGACAAAATTTTAAATAATTTTCCTCTGTTTCGCTTGGTAGTGGGTCCACACAGCTCCTCACATTGCCATCCTAGAAGTGGAATTACCTTATGTCAGTTTTGATCGATTGTATTTTTAAGGAATTTGTACCTTTCATCTAGGTTGTTGGATGTATTAGGATAAAGTTGTTTATAATATTTTGCTCTTGACTTTTTTGATGTCTGCACAAGCAGTGCTGACAACCCTCTTCCGTTTCTGTTATAGTAATTTGTATTTTCTCTACTTTTTTCTTGATTAATTATACTTGGGGCTTATCAATTTTACTAATCCTTCCAAAGAACCAACTTTTCTTTTTGTTTATTTTCTCTATTTTTGTCTCTTTTTTACATCATTGATTTCAGCTCTTCTTTGTATTATTTCCTTATTTTAAATTTTTGCTTAATTTGCTCATAATTTTCTAATTTCCTAAGTTGGAAATTTAAATCACAGTTGTTTAAGACTTTTCCTTTCTAACTTAAGCATTTACAGCTATAGATTTCCCTTCAGCCCTGCGTTAGCGGTACCCCCACAATTTGGTGCATTTTATTTTTTTTATTGCTGTTATGTTCAAAATATTTTCTAACTACCCTTGTTTTTTTGTTCTTTGATCTTTGACTCTGTCTTTGACCTTCTTATTTAGAAATGAGTTTTTCACTTTCCAAGTGGCTTTTCTAGCTATCTTAATGTTTTGAGTTAAGTCTTTAACTTCATTTTATTGTGAACAGAAAACATGTTGAGTATTTTAAAATTTATTGAGATTTGTTTTATTCCCTACTGAAAACTTTATCTTAAGGAACATTCCATGCACACCTGAAAATGTGTTTATGCACATGTTGGGTGTGTCATTCCATATGTGTCCATTAAGTTACCATGGTGTCATTCGAAAGTTTTTGACCTTTGTTTTTATTCTGTCTTGGTGTTCTCAATTACAAAGAATATGGTGTGAAGCTCTTGAACTAGGACAATAGATTCATCTGTTTCTTCTTTTAGTTTTACTGGGTTTTGCTTCATATATTTCAGAGGTCTGTTTGTAGGCACATACACATTTATGATTGCTGTGGATTCTTGGTATTTTGACTCTTTTATCATTAGGAAATGTCCTCTGTTCCTCATCCTACTTCCTCTCATATTATGTAATGACTTCTTGTGGGTACAGGGCTCTTGGGTCCATAACTGAAAAAAAGTTTATAATAGATAGCTTGTTCTTAGCCCTTGGAGAAGGAATAGACTTGAATTGTAAAGGAATTATTCAATAGACACCTCTTTTGTGTGGGCTCCTTTTATCTTTATATCTAAACCATTGACTCTTTTTAAAAGTTTTTTAAATTTTTTTATAAACATATAATGTGTTATTAGCCCCAGGGGTACAGGTCTGTGAATCACCAGGTTTACACACTTCACAACACTCACCATAGCACATACCCTCCCCAGTCAAACCATTGACTCCTAACACAGTCTTCTGAATATGGGCCCAGAGACCATTCAAGATGGTAGCTGGATTCCAAAAACAGAAATTCAAATCATCACATGTCTTCTGTAATGGACGTCTTTTGGGATATGTGTGTATGGATGGAAAGAGACAAAGAGAAAGGGAAAGAAAGAAAAAAGGAAAGAAATCAATCAACCAATTGATCATAAGCCAACACTGTCCCAGAATCCCCTTCTCTGGAAATCGTCCCATTTCTGAGTGGATACCCTTCCTTGATGGGGCCCTGCCATAGAAACATTACCTTTTGGGTTTAGGACCACCAGTCTTTTTCTTTGTGTCTTCTCAGATTCACATCTAGCATGCATATCCTTACCACCAGTGTATTTTCTCTTCCTTTTCTGGGTAGAACTCATAAAAGTATAAAAGTTATTCCCGTGGGGGTCTCCACAACAAACTTTTCATTCCAGTCTTGCTTCCTATGTCTCCCAGTGGGTCTGGGGGCTGCCTCTCCTACCTCTGTTGGCATCTTCTTGGGAAATGCAAAAGTTGTTTGAATGTTAGCTGGAGCTAACTTAATTAAGAACTGAAGTCTGCCGAAGGAAAATGAAACGGGATGATTCTCCAGCCAAGTCTGAGCAGCCTTCAGATGATTCAAACCAGCACTTCTTTGCTCCCATCAGTCTCTGGAGTCTGCTAACTAGAGATAAATAGCACCTTCCTTCTGGGAGTGGATTCAGCTCTGGGGATCTGGAAGCTGGAAAAGCATTCAAGCTTTTGAAGAGTATGACATTCTAGAAAGATGATGTCAGGACACCCCGGAGCTTAAAACTCTTCAGTGGCTTCCCGGGCACCTAAAGGATAATCCAGGCCTGGATGATGCTCTGGCCTCGGCAGCCTCTTCAGTCTCATGTCCTTTGCCCCCTCCCAGCCTCAGTTCCTGTGGTTCAGCTTCTCTGTCTTTTGGATGGCCTGCAAACAGCTGTCATTAATGGAACACAGAAAATGTGTCAGGTTCTGCATTAACGGCCTTAAAGGACTTATCCTGTTGAATCCCCACAACATACCTGTGAGGTCAGCACTCTCATGAGTCCTCTTGTGCAGATGAGGAAACCGAGCCTGAGGGGGAAAATGATTGGTCTCCACACCACACAGCCAGCGTGTCACAAACATAGCCTGTCACAGCGTGGCATGTATACCCATAGCGTCTGACTTCAGAGCCAACTTTCTTTTCTTTTCTTTTTTAAGATTTATTTATTTCAGAGAGAGAGAGAGAAAGAGTGATGAAAGGGGGAGGGGCAGAGGGAGAGAGAGAATCTTAAGCAAATTCCCCACTGAACGTGGGACCCTATGCGGGGCTCCATCTCACAACCCTGAGATCACCATCTGAGCCAAAATCAAGAGTCGAACACTCAACCAGTCGAGCCCCCCAGGTGCCCCTAGAGCCCAACTTTTGACAGCTCCCTCCAAATGAGACATTCTTTCCTTTCTGTGCATTTGCACTTGCCCTGCGCTCACTTCTCAGACCCTGTCAAAAGCCTGCCCACCTTCCTCCAGCACTCACGGTGTCATGCATACCCATCCAGTTCCCAGCTGCCAGCCCCTGCTTCTCTCTGCCTGTAGCCGACTGGGTGTGCCGGGAAGGAATGTGCACCTGTCCCCTCCAGCAGCCCTCAGCCGCTAACTCATGAGCTGGTGTAAAACTATCCCGGCTCCCTTGCCCCGTAGGTAGACCGGGGCCGGAGGGTGGATTTTACCGTCTCCTAGAGCCCCAGCGGGGGGTGGGCTCTTGCTTCCCAGAGTGGTAACATGTGTGATGTCACGCCTCTATAGCTTCCTTCCCATCTGGGTCTTGCTTCCCCTCTGGTGTTTTCTCAAACCATCATCCTAACAGACCACTTGCACTTGAATCCACCTCGGGGTCTCATCCTGAGGGAACCCAAAGGAAGACATTACCCTGGCTAACCCCATGACTTTCTTGAGTTTCAGCCCCTATGTCGCCTTAGGAAAGCAGCCATCCCGAACACCCCAGGTGCTCTAGCCGCTGTTTTTTGTTGTAGCACTTAGTTGTGTCTGTACTCAACCTGGTGGTTTGCTTGTTTTTCTCTACTCCTGCTCCGTGAGCACAGGAACCTTGATCCTCTCCAGCACTGATGTGTCCCAGGGCCCAGCACTGTGAATGGCTCAGTACTGGGGCCCCAAATAGTTACTGAACTTACCGATCTGTTGTCTTAACTGAATAAAGCTTTAACGGAAGCTACGTAGATGCTACAAATGTGTGAGCAGGACCCCAAATTCATCATCGATGCCGAGTTCCCAGAATACCCCACACTTTCCTTTGTTTAGAGTGAAAGAGACCCGAGCTGTTAGGGTCAGGGGCTCAGCTGTCCTGCCCCCCAGCTGTGAAGTCTAGCAGCAAACCCTTGGTTTCCCCCTTGACTCTTAGAACATGAAGGGGTAGGGGTGCGATAGGGTGGCGCAGCTTACTTTGATTTATGAAGCTCTGTGGTGCTCCCTTTGTGTCATCAGCTTTCTGAGAGGGTTCAGCTTCTCTAACAGAGAAATTCTTGTGAGACTGAAGGGGCTAAATGTGGGGAAACACCTTGCAAATGACCCAGCTGAGGAATGCATGGGCCTTCTGCATGCATGAGAGGAACCGAGCCCACCACTATGGGCCCAGACACAAACTGCTGGAGTCACAGCCTGACCTTAGACAGTAGAGTTGAAAGTCATTATGTCGTTTCCTCCATTGTGTTGCTCACTAGAGGTGGAGAAAGCCCAGGAAGAGAATTATCCGTCCATTTGCTAAGTGAGTAACATAGTTTATCAAGGTGGTTGCTAGACATGCAAAGGACGCCTCTGGGTACCGCTGGGCTGGTTGTCCACAAAACTGAAAGGCAACGTGAGAACCACTGTTCCCTGAGCCTCCCCCAGTCTGTTTGGGAGGTGGGATTTGGAGCAGCCCCAGGGGCGGTGGCTCGAGTCCATGGCAGAGGAGCTGGTTGCCCACCCCAGGAAAGAAGGTGCCCCTGAAGGGCTTTGGCCAGCGATGGGGAGCCGTGTGAACCTCAGCAAGAAGTGATTTTGTACACGTCTGCTCGGTTCCTCTCATGCATGCAGAAGGCCCATGCATTCCTCAGCTGCTGCTGAGAAGTTGGCCAGTAAAAGCTTTCCATGCGGTGACAGCCACCGCAAAATCCACAGTTGCATGACCACCAATGCCGCTCCCTCCTTGTCGCGGTCATTTGGAATAGTCAGACACCTGCTTGTTGGTAAATGATGACCTCATCTTCCAAAGTCGTCAAAAGTTCTCCCGCACATGTGCCACGCTCACTCGGATAGAGTTTCTCTTCTCCTGGGGCAGTCTGCATGTTTTTATCTTCAGTGTGGCGGCTGCAGGACTTCTGTCCCCTGGATGATATGAACAGCAGGAGGAGGTAAGGAGGCTCGCTTGCCTCTCCACGGCTTCCAGCATCTCTGGGACACGGGCACGTGTGGGTGTGGGCATCAGGGCTGGGCCCCCTTGCTGGGGACCTGTGTGAGGAGGAGCCAGGGGGACCCAGGGGCCCCAGGGTTGCCTGCTGCAAGCTGAGTGAGTAATGTCACAGAGTTGCAGAAACCTGGAGGCCCCAGGGACACCCAGGGGACTGGATTCCGTGTCTGGAGCACCATCAGCTTCCGGATCCTTCCTGTCTGAGCAGCACCGTCCTTGTGTGTAGATGGTAAGGCAGAGCTCAGGTGACCCTGGCACCGACCACCACAGCTCATGGCCACGGGGTGCTCTGCCTGGGTGGTCAGCCTGTGGTCGCCTACCAGTTCCCGTGGTGGGAAGGGCTAGAGCCTGCGAGGCCCATGAGACCCAGAGGTGGGTCCCTGGATGTTGTCTCTTCCCCTTCCTCTGCCCTGGAAGGGGCAGTGTGGCATAAAGGCGGCTGGATAAAGGCTTGGCTGTCCTCCAGGGTTTCATTTCTAACTCCTGCCCAAGAAGGAGCTATCGGCCTGGATGCTGCCCTTCCCCCAGCCCCCAAATGCACTGCTTGGCCTTCCTTCCTCTTCTGTTCCTTCCCCCATGTTGGCACCGGAAGCACTAAATGCTCCTCATGGCAGCGCCTTGAGAACGTGGGGACCTGTGTCACCCACCGTCACTCACCGTTTCTGTAAGAGTTCCTCGGGGAAGTTTCATCTGCGGATCTTCCCAAACCTTGCTTGAACCCATGTGAGTTTCTTCTCTGATTAGGGTTCTCCAGAGAAGCAGAACCAAGAGTGTGTATGTATAATGAGGATTGGCTTACATGATTATGGGGTCTGAGGGGTCCCGTGATCTGCCGTCTACACGCAGCAGAGGCAGGGCAGCTGGCCACGTGCAGTCTGGGCTGAGCCGGAGGGCCTGAGGACCAGGAGCTCTGATGACGTGCAGCCTGGTCCGAGGGAAGGAGAGAACGGACGTCCCCGCTCAAGCTGTCAGGCAGAGAGAAGGATCCCCTCTTCCTCTACCTTTGTTCTCTCAGACCCTCAGATTGGATGATGCCCGCCCCCGCTGGGGAGGGCTAGTTCGGAAGCCTCCTCAGAGACGTACTCACGAGTAATGTTCAGCCAGATATCAAGGCGCCCTGTGATTCTGTCAAGTTGACCCACAACATTGGCCACCACGCGCTCCTACCCGCTTTGGGGAGAGCACGCCCTCTCCTTTCCAGCAAGTACCCTTCCAGCCAAGCGGTCTCAGGCCCCCACAGCCTCTGCCCTAGCCTGTGGCTCACTGTCTTCCCCTCCAAGTCACGCCTTCCTGGCTCTTCCCCATATCCCCCTTCCACCCCTGGCTGGCACAGAGGAGTGCCGAGAAAGTGAATGCGCACCCTGCCGCCCCGTCTTTCAAGGCCAGACTCATTTTCCCAACTCTTCTGCAAGCCAGCTGTGGTGATGAAGTCCCTCCTTCACTTCTCCATCGTCACCCACCTTGTTTCTCTTGCAGAGTGGCTGTGTGGATAATGCTAGAGAGATCACAAGAAAACAAGAAAAAAAAATGAGTTGCCCATTGTAAACTCAGATGCAACGAAGAATACAAAAGCACCATTCTGTATTTTTAGCATGGCACGATTTATTCTGTGCATTGACTAAGACGTGAAATGAACAGCAGCTGTTTACAGGGAATAGGACTAACATGTGTATCCAGTTTCCTGCTAGAGTTCGGGGAAGATAGACAGTATGTATTTTCCTAAAATGGGTGCTCCTGAAATAACTGCCTTTTGTAAAACAATCTTTAGGAATGATGAGCAAAGATAATGGAAAGGAAAATTATTTTTCTCTATTGTCTAAAACAAGGCACTCAATAAGAACAATACTGAAATTAATGTTTAGTTAATCCCTAGTGTTTTTTAACTAAGACAAAATAAATGGTTTTCAAAGAAATGTCTAGAAATGAGAAGGCAAAGCATAATTCTATTATAAGGACCTATAACTAAAACAATGAAATGGCATTATTATGATCAAACGTCTCATGTCACAAGCTTGCAAGTGACATTTCCCTTTTTTTATCAATCATAATTTTTGAAGTGAAAGTTGAAATTATATTTATTTTAAAAAAGGGTAATTTGGAGGAGAAACCCGGTGGGAAATGATTATCAAAAAGTCAAAAAAGAGCTACATCCATTTAGACTTGACCAAAGTGTTGCTTCTGTAATTTCCACCAACAATAGCATTTTGTTCAGTGTGGTGTGGCCCTTCATGGCCATGTGAAAAAACCGAGGGACATCTCTTCTTCTTATGTTCCTTTTTCCATCTGGATTTATCCCAGTTCCATGGGGAACCTTTCCAGAGGCAGGGTGCCCAATGCTGGTAATATGATCCTGAGTCATTTACTCATGGCAACTTCGCGGTTGAAGTGGGAAGTACACAGGTGATGGAATCAGAAGGACATGAGTGTGAATCCAAAATAGCTTTTGTGACTTTGGCAATGGCTAATTTCTCTAAGCTTTGGTTTCCCCATCTTTGAAATAGCTATAATAATATTTCATATTATTAGGATTATTAGATCACATTTCAAAATGTACTAATTTTTTCATGTGGTTTAGTCACATGCTGTTGAATTTCTTAGGGATAACGACTGCATGTGGACCAAGATGATTGGTGTTCATGGCAACAGTTGTTTGGAGTACCAAAACTTTGAGGTAAAAGACTTGCAATTCCACTGGACTTGACCTTCTTGTTATTTTTTAAGATTTATAGAGTTGGTAAACTCCAGGCAAGACTGATAAGGGCTAATAGAACACGCAAATGGCCCATATCAGGAAAGAAAGCAGAGCTCCTCTTAAATAACCTGAGGACATTAAAAAGATAAGGGGTGGGGCGCCTGGGTGGCTCAGTGGGTTAAAGCCTCTGCCTTCGGCTCAGGTCATGATCCCAGGGTCCTGGGGTCGAGCCCCGCATCGGGCTCTCTGCTCAGCAAGGGGCCTGCTTCCCCTTCTCTCTCTGCCTGTCTCTCTGCCTACTTGTGATCTCCGTCTGTCAAATAAATAAACAAAATCTTAAAAAAGAAAAAAAAAGATAATGGCATTTGTGGACAGTTGCCTGCCAACAATTCAACAATGCACGTGGAATGGTCAAATTCTTTGCAAACCACAGCTCATCAGAACTGATAGAGATGACACAGAAATACAATTTGTAGTTAAAAACCTTTGTACAAAGGGGGCGCCTCGGTGGCTCAGTGGGTTAAGCCTCTGCCTTCAGCTCAGGTCATGATCCCAGGGTCCTGGGATCGAGCCCCCCCTGCCGTGCAGGGAGCCTGCCTCCCCCAATCTCTCTCTCTGCCTGCCTCTCTGTGTACTTGTGATCTCTGTCAAATAAATAAAATCTTTTAAAAAAATTTAAAAAAATTTTAAAAAAACCTTTGTACACAGAAATCTCTAGGCTCAGATGGTTTCTCTGGAATCTGCAGTCAAACATTTAAGAAATAATATCAAGCTTCCACAAAACTTTTGAAAGTTTCCCAGCTCGTTCTGTGACACTATACAAATACGGTTATAGAATAATCCTGGTAACAACATATGACAGATATTAGAGAAGAAAAAATTGTAGACCGATATCTCTCATGAATATAGACACACAGCCTTTAATAAATTAACAAGTACAGAAATACATACAAAAGAATTGGAGTTTATCCTAGGAATGTAAAGTTGATTTTAAAAATTAAAAATCGATTGTTATAATTTACCAAATAAACAAAATATTGGAGAAAACTATATAATCATGTCAATAGATGTAGAAAAAAACACTTTTCATGGTAAAAGCTCTCATTGAACTAGGAAGAGAATGGAACTTCTTTAGTTTGATAAGACAGCTATGAAAAACCTACTGTTAACTTTATACCTACTAGTGAGAAGACTGAATACTTTCCCCTTTGGATTGTGACTATGGTAAGAGATTGTCCATTATCACTGTATCTGTTAAAAGGTGGGGTGAGGGTTCTAATCAGTGCATTTAAGCAAGAAAAAAATAAAAAGCAAGGAAGAAGTAGTTCTTTTTATTTGCAGATGACACTATTATTTATTTAGAAAATCTTAGGAAATCCATAAACAGAATTAACAAGCAGTTTTGAGAGATCATAGGTACAAGGCCAATCTAAAAATCAACTTTATTTCTACATAATAGCAAGAAAGCATTAGGAAGTGCAGATTTTAAAAGTACCATTTACAGTAGCATCAGCTTATGAAAACATGAGAATAAACTTAACAGAAATTGAAAAATCTATATGTTGTTTTTTTCTAAATTGAACCATAGGGTTCACAACAATCCTATTTAAAAAATTTTTGGTAGGAATTTAAAGCTGTTTATGAAATTTATGGAAAACTCAAAGGGCCTAAAATAGCCAAACAATTTTGAGAAAGAAGATAAAAATTTGAAATACTGATAGAACTTGATTTCAAGATTTCATATAACTCTGTAGTAATCAAGCTAGTATGGCTCAAGGATAGGTAGATAGATGAATGGAGCAGAGTAGAGCCAAGAAATAGATCCACACATACATGATCAATTTATTTATTTATTTATTTATTTATTTATTTATTTAAAGGTTTTATTTATTTATTTGGCAGAGAGAGAAAGCATAAGCAGGGCGAGTGGCAGGCAGAGGGAGAGCGCTCTGCACTGAGCAGGGAACCTGAGTGGGGCTCGATCCCAGGACCCTGGGATCATGACCCAAGGTGAAGGCAGACACTTAACCATCTGAGCCACCCAGGCACCCCAGGTCAATTTATTTTTGACAAAGATGCCAAGGTAACTTAGTGGTGAAAGGAAAGATTAAAATCAGTGATACTGGAAAGCCTGAATAAAGTATGAAAAATAAATTAACCTTGACTCCTACCTCATACAATATGTAAAAATTAACTCAAAGTGAACCATATACTAGTAGTTAAATCTATAAATCATCTAGAAGATAATGTGGAAGAATATCTTTGGTATTTTGGTATAGTAAAAAATTTCTTAGAAGGAACACAAAAGCACCGATAATAAAAACAATGACAGGGGTTGGCACCTGGGTGGCTCATGGTTAGGTGTCTGCCTTCCATTCAGATACTGATCCCAGGGTCTTGGGATCAAGCCCCACATGGGGCTCCCTGCTCAGTGGGGAGCCTCCTCCTCCCTCTCCTGCCCCCCTGCTTGTGCTCTCTCTCTCTGTCAAATAAATAGATAAAATCTTTAAAAAAAAAGATAAATCGAGAAATTTAAAAGTTGTGCTCTTCAGAAGACATCATTATGAAAAGAAAAGAGCAAGTCACAGACTGATAGAAAATACTTGGAATTAAAAAAAAAGGAAGAAAATACTTGCCTTTCATATGTCATACAAAGGACTTGTGCACTCATATCCAGAATATGTAAAGAGCTCCTATAGATCAATAATAAAAAGATAACCTCATAAAAATGCAGGCAAACGGCTTGAACAGAGACTGCATAAAGAAAGGCGTATGACTGTCAGTAAGCACGTGAAAAGGTGCTCAGTTATCACTTGTTGGGAAATGTAAATTGAAATCACAGTGAGCGACCACTTCTTAGCCATTAGCTAATGGTTAAGTTTAGAAGAACCGGCAACACCAAATGTTGACATGGACGATGCAAGTAGAGCTCTCATATATTGCTGCTGGGAATTGGTGTAACTGCTTTGTAAATTGGCAGTTTTTTTTTAAATAAAATTAATCATATAGTTGCCCTGTGACTCAGCAGGTCCATTCTAACGTATTTACCCAAGAGAAATAAAACCACACGTCTGTGAAAGGACTTAGATTGTTGTAGCAGTTTTATTCCTAAATCAGCCCAAGCCAGAAACAATGCAGGTATCTAAGAGTAGGAGAACAGAGCAAACTACTGATGAATATGGCAGTCTAGGTGGGTCTCAGAAATGCTACGCTGAGACCAGGAAGCAGGACACAGAAGAGTATCCGCTGTAGTATTCTGTTAATGGGAAGTTCAAGAACAGTCCAGACTGGTCAAGGGAGTAGAAATCAGAGAGGTTTGTTCTGAGTGGGGCATCAGAGACTGGGGAGGAACTGACTTGAAATGGTTGGAATATCTTTTCGGGGATTTTCCTTATGTGAGTATCTGCGTATCTTCACCCACAGGGTTGAAGATCTATGCGTTTCACTGTGTATAAATTTTATCTCAGTGAAAAAAAGGAAGACCAAAGGCAGAAATTTTTAGACACGCAAGATGTACTGTCCACATATTCGTGAATCTCAAGGATATTTAGGAACAGCTTGGTCATTGAGGAAGCCTTTCACATAGCATTTATTTTAACTTGAAAACCCAGCAGGCTATCAATTGTGATTACATTCAAGTGGCATTTGAAATGACATTGGAAAATAATAGGGTCACCTGAGGTCAGTGTTGTCTGCTGATACAGTGATTCAGACCTGTGGGCTCTTACTGTCTTCTTTCTACTTTTGTTCATCATCGGGTCATTCACAGCAACCAATGGATTTGTGATTACTCTCTTGCTTTAAAAGTGTTAGAATAACTGTGTGCCACAAAGCCCTATAAAAATCTAGCCCATGGGGGGCCTGGGTGGCTCACTCAGTTAAGCATCCTACTCTTGATTTCAGCTCAGGTCATGATCTCAGGATCATGGGATTGAGCCCTGCGTTGGTCTCCATGCTCAGCTGCTTGGGATTCTCTCTCTCTCTCCTTCTCCCTCTGCCCATCCCTGCCCAGCTCTCTCCCTGTCAGAAAAAGAAAAAAAAAAATCAAATCTAGCTCCTGCCTAACCCTCTAGCTTCATCTAAAGCCATGACCTACTCCAGCCACACTGGCCTGACCGTCCCTGGTTGTGTCAACCGCTCTGCCTTTTGGGGCTCCACTGCTGTTCCCTACCATAGACATCCTCTCTGATGCTCTTTGCATATCTAGCTCTGTCTCATCTTCCAGATTTACACAGCGTGGTGCCTTTGCTGACCCCATCCATCATCCTCTCTTTCAAAAGCCTATTTGTTCCTTTCCAAACAGTTCACAGTTTATAATTATTTTTATCTTTAGATTCCATAAGACCAGGAACCAAGTCTGTTTCTTTGTTCCCCAGGGCTAAGCATGACACCTGGTCAGCCATGTAGCAGGAATGAAATAACTATTTGTTGAATAGCTTCATGATAAAACTCTCAACCTCATAACCCCAGGTGGTGATGGTGATCATTATTTCTAGTAAATGTGTGTGCGTGCGCTTCTGTGTCATGCGGAGTCCACACTTTCTCTGAATCCTGCAGGCCGGGATCTTATTCAATGACAAAAACTTGTGTCGTCATAGGGAATAAAGTCAATTTTTTCTAAATTCAGATATTCAGCCGCCACCACTTCCATGACCTTTCATTGAATCACAGCATCTCTAATGGCTGAAGCGCTGAAGCTAAAATCAGGGCACCGTGTTATCCTCTCTCTCTCTGGATAGAAAATTGCAATCTGACTGGATTTTGACATTTTGACATTTTGCCCCCTTGTTCTATCCCTTGTTCATCAAAGTGTCTTGGGAAGATTCAGGAACTTTATCATTCCCTGTATTCCACATGCACATATCTTTATGCTCATCCCCAGGAAAGCAGCCGGCTGGTGGACCAGATGGACCATTTGACTGACTTGGCAAGGACCGGTGGCTGCCTCCTCTCCCCCCCTCCCCCTTCTCTTATTCCTCTCCCTCCCCCTTCTTCTCCTCCCCCTCCTCTCCCTCCCCTCCTCCCCTCCCCTCCTCTTCCTCCTCCTCCTTCTTCAGCTGAACTGACTGAATCCATGACCTACTTTGGCACAATAGAACACAAACGAGCTTTCACCTCTGGGCCTCATTTCCCCAAAGCTGTAGGCTTGCATCAGTGATTGGAAAGGTATCTCCGCTGTGCTCATTTCTCCTCTTCCAAGGAGCTGAGTGATACTGATGGCAGTTGCTGGAGTCCATGCAGGAAAAGGCTTTGAAAACTGCAATAAAAAGAAGCTGGCACCCCGGCCCTCAAATTCTCTTCTTCTGGTGATTGGTACAGTATAGACTGAGCCCACTGCATTTGAGAGGAGCACGGACATCGGGGTTCTCGACATCCCAATTATTGTTGTCTGATTCTTTGCAATTAAGAGACTTCATGGGGAAGCAGCCATCAATGTGTCATAGTAGTGAGTCAACCACTGAAATTAATCTGCTCTCAAACATCTATGCTCTTGGTAGGAACCTGCCACCCCTGCTAGGTTCTCAGTGGTTATCAGATGTCTTAATAGGACAGTACGGTGCCAGCACATTGCAGGTGGGTGGTGGAGGCAGACTGTACATCTTGAGAAAGAGTCAGGATTTCATGAAGTCAGTGAAAGTGATGTTGCTGGACTGCTGGACCAAAGAGACCAGTTTAACGATTGAGAAGAAGCAAATCCAGTAGGATGAGGCCAGTAGAGTTGCTTCAGAAGAGACAAATTGGAATATCAAAGGATTATGAAATGGAATTGAGGGGAAGTGATGAATACTACTGATATTTTTGTAACAGAGTTCCTCCTAGTGATTCTGAGGGCAGAATGGGCACTATTGCTGCATACTCTTATTTTCTACATTGTGTCAAAAACAATCAAAACTTGATATATTGTTTGTTCTAGAAATTCATTGCGTTGCAAAGGTAACCCAATTGTGTTAAATATAAATAAAGTTTTCCTAAGTTGTAGTTCAATTTTTTTGAGCTGGGACCTCAGTAAAACTCTTCTGCACCATTTAATATGAAAGGTCGCTTTCTGTTGTAAGTAGATTCACTTTAAGTAACTTCTTGTTGTCAGTGAGATTGTCTATCCCTGAGAATAAGTTTCAGACCTCCTGAGGCCCGTGGAGGTCTGAAGCTCTTAGAGGATCACAGGGAGTTGGAGAGACAGATCTGACAGGAATTCTACCATTTCTTTTATTTGAAAAAAAAGGATTTATGTGAGAAATGATGCAAAACAAATATACATAAGTCAACGAGAGTCTGCTGAGGATAGCCTGGAACGAAAGTCTCGTGAAGGCTCCCGGCTCAGGGCATTACAGGGAGGCTGAAGGTAGAACGCTCATCAAGGACTCAGCTCTGGGGATAGGAGTGTAAGCAGTGTTTTTGGAAGATCCCTCTGCAAGTCAACAGCGTGGTCCAGTAGGAGACTGCTAGAATCAGCCGGATTTAAGAGTTAAGACTCTAGGAGCGCCTGGGTGGCTCAGTGTCATGGCCTGAGCTGCTCTCTAGACTTGGTCACTCTTCCTCCCCACCTGTTCATCCGGATCCGTGGCAGCTGGCTCTGCCTACCTACTCTGGGCGGCGTGTGACTTCTTGCCTGCCTTTAGGAAGTTCTGAGAGTGCTGATAATCTCCCAGAAGCTGTTGGTTAAACTGAGTGCCGAATTTGGAATGTAGGTGTGGAAGGGAATGGAGAATAGTATCAGTAAGGGAGAAATAAACCCAAAACACCATAAGAAGCAGAACCCAAATAGCAAAGCCCTTATTTTTGCTTCTAGAGAAAAAAAGGAAAACCTCGCTTTTTCGTCATTTGCCAAAATAGCACCTCACACTGCTTCCCAACCCCAGCCTCTTGCTCACTCTGTTAAAATTCTCAGGTGAGGTTTTGGCAAACATACCTCATTAAAATTCAGACTCACTGAGAGTGTCATTGTGCAAGGCAGAAAGCATGGGATTTGGGAAGTCTGACTAGTTTCATGCCTGCTTGAATAATGAGTGAATGAGTGAATGTAATTTGGGTCGTATGTCTGTCACTTTCAGTGGTGACCTTGACAAGATTGACATTCATTCAACCCAACTGACATGTATCAGTTCTTCCTGAGTGCCAGGCACCGAATTATGCATTGAAGTCCAGTAAAGAAGTCAAGACAGTCTAGGAAGGAGTCTTCCAGAAGACCGACCAGGCTGTAGAGGTGGGCATCACCCTGATCCTTGGCTTCTGTAGACAAGGGGCTTGTGTGACTCACTCCCTCTCTTCCCTGCCTTGGGAAAATGGTGAGCACTGTCAGGAGATCACACTCCAGGCTGTGAATATTATCAAAGACAAATGGCAGATGTTTCCATCGTTCATTTCCAGAATTCCAATTTTCTCTTTAAGCCTTTTTTTTTTTTAAATTAAGTATTTCCAGGGCACCTGGCAGGTACGGTCAGTTAAGCGTCTGACTCTTGGTTTCAGCTCAGGTCATGATCTCAGGGTCCGAGGATCGAGCCCTGCATCGGGCTCTGTGCTCAGTGTGGAGTCTGCTTGAGATCTCTCTCCCTCTCCCTCTGCCCCTCCCCTTGTTTGCATATGCTCCCTCCCTCCCTCTAAATAAATAAATAAATAAATAAATCATAAGAAAAAAAAATTAAAGTCTTTCCTTGTCATCAGGCTTCTGGCAACTTTCTTGTTTTCCATGTTTTAGCAAAGTTTCCTGGAAGTCATTTTCAGTCTCATAGGGAAGGGTTTTCAGTATGTAGGGAGTAATTATTCTCTTTTTTCATCTTGGATATCGCAGTGGGAAAAGAATAGTTAAATTATTTCTGGGCCAAGCACCTGTTTATGGGTGCAGGTTGTGGTCTAATTTCATGGGTAGGACATCAGATGGTATGGATATGAGTAT
Organism: Mellivora capensis; assembly: GCA_004024625.1. Lineage (NCBI taxonomy): Eukaryota > Metazoa > Chordata > Mammalia > Carnivora > Mustelidae > Mellivora > Mellivora capensis. The sequence continues at coordinate 82,112 of PISX010005841.1, read as the reverse complement.
AAAATTTAAGCTTGCCATTTGCAATAGAAGGGACACAGGAAAATTCAGTTGGCTGTGGAGGATATTGAACTAAGCATAGAAACTTTCTCCTGACTCTATACAACTACCATTTCTTAAGGATTTACTGTATTCTGGGCATGCACCGAATTGTTCTAAATGCATTGTCTTGGTTAATCCTCAGGAAAACCCTGTACGGTAGATATTCTTATAAATCCCATTTTGCAGGTGAGACCCATAGGGTTAAGTATCTTTTCCAAGCTTCCATATATAGTAAATAATGAAACTAGCATTCAAATCCAGGCACTTAGATGTTACTTTGCATCAATACATACCTACCTTATATCGAGTTTAAGATGTTAGTTGAAAAAAATCTCCAATTGATCATGTATGCACAAAGTAGTTGTTTTCTTCTTTGAAAACTTTGTAACAAGATATTTAATGTTCATGTTTGTGAAGCATGCTTCACTGCTAATCAATTTCAAAGAAAATAAACAATCCAAGTCCCAGTAGCCTGTGTAGATCTGGAACAAAAGACACAGAGTTGCAGTTGTGTGTTTTGGGATGTACAGGAGAAAAAGGGATGAGGTCTGTCTTTTCACCCTTAAGAAATAGTTACATTAGAAAAATAAAGTAGCAATGAAGCTTGAAAAATGTCCTAGTGTAAAATCTGTAGCAGGCAACCTGGCCAGTTTCATTTATTCTGTATTTATTCTCATTACAAGCTTTGAGCGCTCCCTGGGCTCTCTCTTGCTAAATCAATGTTTTCAGAATTCTCAGTGGCTTGAGTTTTATAATCTGAGAAATCAATCAAGTGCCTCGGGAGAATGCCGTGTCTTATTCTACTGGCGGCCTCCAAACGCCTCTTGTAATTAAGTATTAGTTGGAGTTGGTTGCACTTGAATAATGAGGCGATGTTCGGGTAGGTTTCCTTTGTTGCTTTTTCTTCAGGAGCATTGCTTCTGTTTTCTAGTTAAGCAAATCACTGTTGTCATAGAATTGCAATTTAAAGTCTCCATTATTATGATACTTAGCATCTCCTAAAACCAAATCCAGTACTTTGGGTTCCCTGGTGTGTGACTCAAGCTGACACCCGTACCCTGGTGTGCACAGTGCCTGCCCTGTGATCATGGAGCTTTTATAGGTAAGCTTTCCAGTGAAAGGAGACCAGGGCAGGGGCCTTGAACGTGGTGTCCCTTTTTTAAGTAGCCTGACTTACTTGATGACCAAATGAATGGCCGAATAGTTCACAATATGGGGCAAACAGTTTGATGGCTGGCTCTATCTGGTCTGATCTGCACTTGTTTCTAGACTAGATCATTTTCTTAGTACCCTGCTGTTGTTTTATAGGGATGGTTAGTTAGCAGTGAGATATATGTACAGAGTCACAAATAAAACATATCTGTATGGTTTTGTAATAATATTAAATTTAATAATAGTTATAATAATAATAGTAATAAGTTAAATAATGGCATTAATACATATTAAATCATAACAGAAAACAGACCCCCATGTGCCCACTTCTTGGATTAAGAGAAATAGAATTGAAAAATACCCTTAGAATTCCAGTAGGACCCTTCATGGTGCCTTATTGTTCTCTCTTCCACTGTTGCCATTCTCTTGAGTTTTTAAAAATAAGTTATTTCTTTCCTAGATAGTCTTGCACACATGCATGCACACGGACATGCACACACACACGCACGCACACACACGACACACATGCACATCCCTAAACAAAATATTGCCAGATTCTCAATAATAAATGCAGTCAGTTTTATTAATCCTTTCTTTATGATTAGTACTTTTGGTGTTTTTATCGAAATACGTCTCCCAACCTCAAGACTCTGCTAACTTCTAATGGCCCTTCCATTTTGTTGTCTCTTTTAGATTTGTAATCCATTTGGAATTGATTTCTGGGTATGGTGTATGCTCTACAATAGAGGCTCAGTTTTATTTTTTCTATATGGATACCCATCTTTCCCAGCGCTAGTTAGTGACTTATACTGGCCTATAACACAGCCTGTGCCATATTTCCTGTCCACACAAAGATGGGTCTTTTCCTTGCCTCTCTCTGTTCTGATCCATGGATCTTTTTGCTTATTTCTATAGCAATGCTACAGTTTTCTAATCACTTTGCATAATAATAACTTGAGATTTAGTGGAGCAAATCCCCAAGTTGGGCTAGATTGGGTTGTCTTTTGAGTGTAAATTTCAGTGGCTTAAAACTTAAAAAAAAAAAAAAAAGGTTTTCTTGGGGCACCTGGGTGCTCAGTCACCATCTGACTCATGATTTCAGCTCAGGTCATGATCTTAGGGTTGTGAGATTGAGCCCCATGTTTGGCTCTGTGCTGGATGTGGAGCCTGCTTGAGATTCCCTCTCTCTGTCCCTCTACCCCTCCTCACCCCACTCATGTGCACACTCTCTCTCTCTCTTAAAAAAAAAGGTCTGTGTCTTGCTATGTGACACGTATAACTGTAGTCACTCAGGGGCCCAGACACTGTTATCATCTCACTATGTGCTCCCACAAGGGGGAAGAGAGTTTGGAGGATCCTGTCTTAAATGCTTAGAAGTGACACATGTCAGTTTTGCTTGTATGTCATTGGCAGAACTAGTCACATGACCACACCTAATTTCAAGAGGGTTGGAGGATATAATTCTTTAATCACTGGAATTAGAGGATTGACTACCACATCTCTGACCTTGTTCTTCTTCAATAGTGTCTTGGCTGTTCTCAACCCTTTGCTCTTCCATATGCATTTTAGAATCAGCTGGTCAAGTTGCATGAAAATCCTAATTGAGACCTTGATTGACATTTTATTGAATCTGTGGTTCAACTGGGGAGCTGTGATACTTTCCTATTTAAGTGCATGGTATAATTATGTATTTCAGTCTTAATGTCTGTGAGTAGTTTTATTTCCACACCATTTAACACATTAATTTTAGATACTTATATTCATATTGCTACTGTAAATTGCTACTGTAAATTTTATTTTTTAAATTGTGTTTCCTATCTGGTTGTTTTCTGTTATCCAGGAATATAATTGACTTTGGTATATTGATTTTTTTTTTAATGAAGAAATTCTTTTAAACTCTCCTAGTAATTCTGATTACTTATATGTAAATTATTTTGGATTTTCTACAAAGAAAATCTATTTACCTACAAATAATGACAGTTTTATTTTTTCCTTTCCAATTCTTAAACCTTTTTTATTTCATTCTTTTATATTCACTAGCTGGGACCTCCCTATAATGTTCTAGAAGTGGGGATAGCTAGCATCCACGTCCCATTACTGATATAAAGGGGATGTTGTAAACATTTTACCACTAAATATGACTTTTTGTAGACATTTTTTATCAGGTTCCTTTTATTTCTAATTTGTAGTGATGAGTTTTGAATTTTACGCATCAACAAGTTGTGTTTCTTTTCCTTTAGTTTGCTAATGTGGTGATTCATAGTCATTAATTATTAAAATATGAAACAAATGTTAATTCTTGTAATTAGCCCATTTTGGTTAAGCTGTATTCCCCTTTTTCCTTAATGCTAGATTTGGTTGATAATATTCTGTTAAAGACATTTGTAAAGACATTCTGAGTGATGTTGGCCAATAATTCTCATTTCTGGCGCCACAGTTGTCTGGTTTTGTAATCACTGTTATCAAAGCCAGCCCAAAGTACAAAAAAGAAAGACAAGACCCACAAAATCCACCAAAATTGTTGGAAGCCTTATTCTTTTTTTTTTTTTTCTATGACTCATAAGTTGATTACAAGGGTTTTTTTTTTTTTAAAGTCCTAAACATACGGTATTTTTCTTGTTATACTTTTTAAACAATTTATAGTTTAATTGCATTGTGATTGGATTATGGGATCTGAAAATTACCAATCCTTTGATCTTGAGGCTAGCTTTGTGGCTTAGCATATGGTCTGTTTTCATTTCATATGGCTTAAAAAGGAATGTAAATTTTAAAATTGCAAGACCTAAAGCTGTACCTATGTCCAAGCTTGTTGTGCTAGCCAAATCTTATGTGTCTAATTTTTCTGTTTATGCTTAATTCATTAATTACAAAAATGTGCATTAAAAGGTTCTACCCTCAGGGGCACCTGGGTGGCTTAGTGGGGTAAGCCTCTGCCTTTGGCTCTGGTCATGATCCCAGGGTCCTGGGATGGAGCCCCGCTTCGGGCTCTCTGCTCAGCGGGGAGTCTGCTTCCCTTCCTTTCTCTCTGCCTGCCTCTCTGCCTACTTGTGATCTCTGTCTGTCAAATAAATAAGTAAAATCTTAAAAAAAAAAAAGTTCTACCCTCAGAGTAGATGTCATAGTTCTGGGGTCTTATAATTTTGAATATTTTTGTTTGTATACTTTTAAGTACTGTGTAAACATAGTTTAGAATTGTTGTATTTCCTATTCTACCTTCTTCTACCTTTATAATTAAGCCATGACTGTCTTTATCTCTAAAGTTGTTTTTATAATAAACAGTATCAGACTTTACCATTGAAATCAGCTTTCTGTTGGTTAATATTTACTTTTTACATCTTTTCCTATTCTATATCTGTGCTCTGAGTTTTATGTATGTATTTTTTTAACTTTTAGCTGGGGAGCTTATTTTAATTACAGTTGTTGTCATTACTCCTATGTTAGGGTTTATTTATATCATTCATTACATAGTGTTTTCTCCTTCCTTCCTGTACAGTTTTTATGTTATAATTTCATTACTTTCCCCCCTTTTTTTTTTTTTTTACTTTCCTCTTTTCTTTAGAGGTTCTATCAATCCTCTAGTTTAACACACATAGTTAACCAAGGCCTGAGTCATTTAATATCTTTGGTTTTCCCTTCTGAACAGTTAATATGAAGACACTGAATGCTTTCTCCCTGACAATTCCATTCTCACTTACCTGGTAGATCTCTGGTGTTTTCATCCGACCTTGATTCTTTCTCTCTCTCCCCCAACAGAACCACCAACCCATGAGCGTGTAACCCTTGTACAACCTGTGTGTGTGAGCCACGTACCACCCACGCATGTGTCACCTGTGCATAGCCATGAGCGTGTGACCTGCGTACAGCCTGCGTGCATGTGCCCCGTGTGTGTACTGATACTTCTGTTTACCATCCCTTGTCCGCCTCGGGCCGTCCACCTTCTGCCTCAAACAGAGCCATTCCATTTCCTTCTTTGGTATTCTTTTTCTGGATAAATGCCTTGTTTGTTTTGATTTTTCTAAATTTCCTTTGTTTGACCTCACGCTTGGCAGACGGCTTTACTGTGGAGTTCTAATCTGACAGTTACTGTCTCTCTGAACTTGGACAATTGTATTTCGATGTTCCATTGCTCCCATTTTTTTTTTGGTGTTTTTGGCGTTCAGTTGTAAGTCTTACTGCTGCTCCTGGGTTAATACTGTGTTTTTCCATCCCGGGTGCTTCTACCATCTTGCTTTTCTTGTGTGTCTTAAAGTTTCATTATGTGTCTTGGCATGGGTTTCCTTTCACATATCTTGTGCAAGATTCACCGGGCTCCCTAAATCTCAGGTTTGTGCCTGTCAACATTCTGAAAGGCTCTAGCCGTCTCTTGAACATTGCTCCTCCCTATTCTCTATCACTATGTCCTCTACTCTGGAGCCACAGTCCAATTTTCTCACCGTATTATCCACATCACGTAACCTCTCCTGCGAATTCTGCACCCCACCCCCACCCCTGCCTTCTAACTGCATTCTGGAAAAAATTTGGATCTGTCCTCCAACTTATTCATTTTCTATTTACCATTGTCTCACATGCTTATTTCATCTATCAAGTTTTTAAGTTCAATTACTCTATTTTTTTATTTATAGAATTCTATTTGGTCCTTTAAAAAAATCTGCTTCATTATTTTTTTTTATAGTACATGTTCTTTGTCCTGCTTTTCATGGCTTCCCTATAATTTTCTTACACACATTGCAAATAATTATTTTATATTCTATGTCTTATAATATCTGAAGTTGTTATGAGTCTGTTTTTCCTATAAATACCCTGAAATCTTTTGTGTTTTGAGCTTTCTTACTCTGGCTTTTTTTTTTTTGAAGACTTAATTTTTCAAATTTATTTGAGGCAGAGAGAGCAGGCAGCGGGAAGAAGGGAGAGAGAGACTCTCAAGCAGATGCCCACTGAGTGGGGAGTCCCATACAGGGGTCAGTCTCACGACCGTGAGATCAGGACCTGAGCCAGAATCAAGAGTCGGTGCTTAACTGACTGAGGCATCCAGACGCCCATTAACTGGGCTTTTAAGTTTTTCCTAAAACTTTGTTTGGGGAATATATTTTATGTCTGGATTGAAGGCTAATTTTTCCAGAGATCACTACCAGTTCTGGGTCCATCCGGACTTAATTCTGCACGTTTCGTGGTGTGGGGACGGTACGAGAAGCCCAAATTGGACACCAAAAACCTGCGAGAGGCGTGTCACGGTTGTGAGGTCTCCACACAGCGCAAAGATGGAGACAGGCAAGTCTCCTTATTGTTTCCCCCTTCTTTACTCCGAGTAAGGTTTATTCTGGGGTCTCCTGTTAGATTCGCCAGCTGGGTCAAGCCTGGGTGTGTGTCTCTTCACCCCTGGGCCTCATGGCGACATCGAGGCAGGGGCTCAAGGTCGGCAGCTTTCTGTGAACACACTCAGGGCACAGTCTGACTTGGCCGTGTCCCTGTATCTAAGACCCACGCTTTCCTTTCGTTTTGAGGGAACTTGTTTTCATTAATTCTTCTCTGTGTGTCAGTTCAGTGATAAGCAGAAAAGATTGTTGCTCGCTTTTGTATTTCACTCAACATTTAGTTATTTCCGTCGGCAATGAAATCCTGGGTTGGGGACATGTCAGCTCTTTTCTGTGCTGGGGAAGGGGACTTGTCCCGGGCTGAGAAGCAGACAGATCTGGGTTTGAGGCCGGCTGCGGCGTTTCTCATCGGTTTCCCCAGAGTCTCTAACACCACCTTCCATTTGCGTACGGTGGATTTCTGTTTACCGAGTACTTCCACAGAAATCGTGTTTTTGAGACTCGGGTGAGGCAGAGCATGGTCCCCATTTGGTAGCTAGGTAAGACCGCTGGCGGGGGACACCACTCTGACCCAGAACCCAGATCGTATAACGCCTGGAAGAGTTCTACTTTTCTTCTATTTGGGGTTGTCTCGGAGTGAAGGATTCAGAAGAGCCCCGCAGGTGCGATTCAGTTTGCCGTGTAGAGCAAGTTGCCACTGGGATATAGTCTTAAGGAAGGTCTTCTGAGATCAGAGATAAGGCCCGGGAGCTTCTGTCTGCATGGAGTTGGGGTCATCCTCCCGGCAGTTTCACCAGCCTGGAAGCTCCCTGAACCCCATAGTTCGGGGATTTTCATGGGGTCTTGATCATACAGGCATGATCGATCACTGACTCTTTGTTTCCAGCCCTTCTCTCCTTGCTGGAGAATGGCAGGTGGGGCTAAAGGTCCCAAGCTTCTCTTCATGGCTTGGTCTTTCTGGTGACCAGCCTCCCTCCAGGAACCCACCCAGAGCCACCACACTAGAACAAGAGGTGCTCCTCGGGCTTGTCACCTGGGGATTTATAAGGGCTTTAGGAGCTTTGTGCCAGGAACCAGGGGGCAAAGACCAATATATACATAGTCTGTCATCTCACATGTTCTCCTCTTGTGTGAGCTGAGATCTCCCATCAGGGCTAGTGCTGGGGGCGAGTTAGAAGGCGGTTTTCCCCTAACAACTACAGGTAGTGTAACAACTCACAAAAGGTCATGTCCTTGACAGCTGGGCAGTAGCCATGTTAAGACTTCAAAGGCTTCTCCTGAAGTTCATGCACCCCACGGAGAGGCTGATCCAATGAACACACTGGGCATATTCGGCATATTCATGGCGACTGCCTTTTTAGTTGCTTCTCCAGCGCGTGCATTGCTACTGAAGTTTCACCATCAAATTTATGGTCCGCTAAGGCCTTTGGAGGCAAATAAAATTACTTTTCACTAAAATGTTATCTTGATCTGAAGCTGGCCCATGCTTTTATCAGCTCCCCTGATGGTGTTATGGAAAAAGGTAATTTCCCCATTTTGGGGGCATATTTTTATATTTGTTTCAGATCATCGTGGCATATAATCACAACAGAAAAAAGCAAAAGTTGTCTTGGCAACTTAGGCCTTCTATAGGTCAGGGTGCTCTGACATGCAAAACCACTTCCCATCTTGGTGACTGGTCATAGCTCCGTCTAGGGTGAGGCGCACCGTTTACGACTCCTAACAAGGCTTTGTCATCAAGCGGTGTAGGGTGCGTGGGAGGGGGAGGGGTGGGGAAGCCAGAGTGACTTCTGTCATTTAAAAATCCTCCTCCTCTGCTGTTTCACCTGTTCCCAGGATCCCAGGATCGTGCCTCCGAGGACTAACAAAAGGACTGCCACCTTCTTCCCCCAGAGTCCCTTTCCTCCCAGCCACTGGAGCTTCCCCTGCACTTCTTGTGCATTGTGCCTGCGCTGGTCGTGGGTTCTTTTTCTCAGAACAGAATCCTATTTGAAGATGCAGGACTGGGGTTACACAAGGAGCTCCCAGTCTTCCCCTCTTCTGTTTGCATCTCCTGTCTCTGACATTTGCTTTCAGACTAATTATGAGCTTTTTGGTTCCTTTTCCTTTTCCCCATTGCTCTTCCTCAAACAAGACAATACTCTCATTTCTGTCATGGGATGGAAATCTCATCTGGCTCAGGAAATTTAAGTATCACCCTGCCTAGAAATAGGGGAGGAAGGACATGACCTTTCATGGCTGTAATATTTTTCTGACCCCAAGGACCTTGGCCTGTTGCCAGAGTACTTGATAGAGTCCAGTTATGTTTGTGGAATGAATAAATGGTCTCTACCATTTATATATTCATTTGGTCACCATGTGTTGATTACTTTTCTTGCCAGGCAGTATGCTGCGTCCTCGGGCTTCGGTGGTGACCCTGAAATGTACGTGCCTCCCCGGGGCTCTCAAAACCCCGGGGCAGTTAGCAGTGCCGTAACTGTAGTTATGCTAAGAAGATTGTGATTTTTTGCTCCATTCAGAAATAATTCACCTTTGGGTGCCCAGGTGGCTCAGTTGGTTAAGCAACCGACTCTTGATTTTTGGCTCAGGTCATGGTCTCGGGTTGTAAGTTCAAGTCCTGTATTGGGCTCTGCCCTGGGCGTGGAGTTTGCTCAAGATTCTTTCTCCCTCTCCTCTGCCCCCCACGCCATCAAAAGAAATAATTCACCCATTTTAAGGGCTGTATTAACCTTCAGTCAGTAGTTGGACTTATCTGGGCCTCCATTTCTCATCCATAAAATGGGCCTAATACCTATGTCGCTGTGTTGTCCCAAGGATGAAGTAAGGCCAGGTAATGAAATCTAGCACAGTGCTTGGCGGATGGAGTCCCTCCCCACCTGATGGTCTTGCCGTCCTGACAGAATGTTCTTGGAACCTGCTCAAGTCAGCTCGGGGTCTTCTTTCCTTCCTTTCTAACTCTGTTGAAATACCGCTCCACCTGTCTGCCTTTCAGACACTTGGAATCTTGTGTTGCTTCTCTTTCTATAGCTTCACTTCATCTGAGAACGCTGCGAGTGTCTCTCTTTGTTCCCTGGAGTCTAGCCCAGATATCTGGGGGGGGGGGGGGTGGCTGTTTGTCCCTGGGGAACAGAGGGACTTCTGTTCAGAAGGCTCCAGGAGGATTCTGGGGTTATCCTTGTAGGAAGAACCTTGTAGGAAGTCTGTGTGAGAGACGGAGAGAGACTGATTATGTATATATCTGGAGGGTGGGATATGGCAAGGAAGAATTGCATGAACCCCACCAGCTTGTCTCCCTCACATATGTTATTCTGAGCCAGTGCCTGACTCTACCCCTTCTCCATCATTGGGTGCATCCTTGCCTCCTCCTTTTGCGAAACCGTCCTTGCTTGTCAGAACTGCAGCCATTTATTCACTGTGCACACTTATTGAGCACCTAGTGAATGCAGGCACAGGGAGCACAGCCCCTGCCTCCAGAGAGCTTCAGAATCCAGTAGGAGGAAGGTAGATGCTAGGCAATCACATAAAAAGAAGAGTGTGGTGTTAGGTGTTATGAAGGACAGGTATAAGGTATAGTAAGAGCCCATTACACCTGAAGGGGGGGGGGGGTCAGGGAGGACCTTGAGGAAGTGACATTTAAGCTGAGACCTGAAGAGTGAGTAGAGTTAGCTAGGCAGAGAAGGGATGCTCAACACTGACCTCCCATAGAGCCCCCTGATCTGGCTTCCGTATTATCCTACCGTTCCTTCCTTTCATTAAGGTGTTCATTCACTTGTATTTATCGAGCACCCGTGACTTGTTTGGCACTGTCCTTGGTGTGGCTCATATAATAGCAGAGGACGGAGACACTGTCTTTGTCATGGAGCCATCCTGGTGCCACGGGGTTCACATCCTTGTTATCTTGGTATGTGCATCTGCTTCATTTCCTCTTCCACACTTGCAGATTCACTTTGGGAGGCAGCATCCTTTTGAGAAAAAGAACGTGAGTAGGAAGGAGGAGGGAGGGGGAAAGGGATCAGACGATCACCGAGAGCCTCATGCCTGCCATGCAGTTTGCCCAGCGTATCATGGACACACTGTGATTGGTTCTTCCAGTCACCCTGCTGGACAGCTGCGGGCTTGTCCATTTTACAGATGGTGAGCCTGAGTTTTAGAAGTGAAGCACCGTGCCCTAGGTCACACAGGTGGGGTCAGGACGCATAGGTAAGTGCACCCAGCTGTGCTACAGAGCTCTTCTCACCTGCGCTTAGATCGTCACTCCGTCTCTGACTAGCTGTAGGTTCTCAATTCATGTCGCATCTCTGGAGTTGTATCCAACAGGTCTGCATGGCCAGCTGGCCTCCTGTAGTGGGTCAGGGTGGTTCTCTCCGTCCCTCTGGAGCAGTCAGTCAGGTGGTGCTGGCTTCACGAGTCCCAGGCTCAGCCTGCCTTCCCAAAGCTGCTTAGGATCTACCTAATCTCCTTCGGTCTAACAGATGGCTTTCAGTTTCTCACCAGCACACCAATTCTTATTCAATCTTAAGGCTGATGGTACTGGAGTAAGTCATTCTTCCTGAGTCTGACATGGCTACTGTAACCGTGCATAGACTCTCAGGCAGTTCACTGACCAGGTTGAATGATATTAGCCCCTGGGTCCCAGATACTGAGGTGGTTTTGCAGCAGCCCTTCCTTCAGGCTCCAGTTTTATTTCTTCCATGGAGCTTCCCTTGTTTTCCCCAGTTTTTCTCTCCAGAAAAAAACTCCTCCAGGGCAAGAACTGAGTCTTATGCATCTTCCCATCACTGTGGTTCAGCAAAGTCCGAGGTTCCTTGAGGCCATCGATAAATAGGTGTTGAAAGAGTGAATGAAGGAATGAGTGACAATAATATACCTTTGTGCTAAGTTCTCCCTCCATTCAACACATATTTATTGGGGCCAATCACTGTACTGTAGGACTGTACAGATCCAAGGGTGAAGAAGATAGTGTAAGTCCTGCTCTCATGGAGGTTATGGTCCAGTGGGATCTAGGTCTGCCTAGTTATACAAGCAAGAAGAGGAATTACGTGTAGTTGCTTACCAAGATAAATCAGGACCTAAATCCTTTCCCTTCAGTTGTCTAGTTGAATTAGTTGACACTTTTGGGGTTATTGAATTATATTGTGATGAACTCTTGTCCTTAAAAGAAATTTTAGGAGAATCATTGATTGATGTAAGACTAAAAAGATATTAAGGATTTTGACAATTCTCTTTCTTCCACCAAAGGTAGACTTTTTGCCTCCTTCATCTGAGCAAAAACAATCTCATTGCTCCTAAACTGGAGAGAAGGCAGGCCACTTTTTAAAAATCACTGTGGGTACTGAGTCTGCTCTGTAGTTTTCATCAGAATTGACCCTTGAGATTGTAACTCTGATTGGGTAGTGACAACTGATGTTAATGATCTTCTGTTGATAATTTCATACAGAATAAATAGCTGTCATTCCTTAAATTCCACTGAATGGTTTAAGGCCACAGATGCACTGTGGATCCACATTCTCCCTATGATTTGTAGCGATCTACTTTCATCTTTCTTTTTTTTTTTTTAAGTAAAATCTCTTAGCCAATATCTTAGAGTATTAATGAGTCTAGCTTGTCATAGAAAACAGAGCAAGCATCTTGGCTAGGCTGAACTATGAATTAAGAAACTATGACATTGAAACTATGGAGGAGAAACTAGTCACATTAAGGCATTGGGGGCCACAGGGACATCAAAGTAGGTTCCAACACAATGAAGCTTGTTCCTAGGGAGTCCTAGGAGAAAAGCTATGCGATGGGTCACTTCGCACATGCACAGCCTCCTGGCTCTCAGACCCTCTCATCTGAGAGCTTCAGGCATCCTGCAAAGTGGGATCAGAAAGATATATCCCCTGACTCATCTCCCTGAGTCTTCAAATCTGTTCATTTTACTTGCTAAGATCATTTTATATCTACTGAGAGCCTTGGGGGCTGCAGAATTGTATCAGCCTGATACCTAGCTTTGGAACTCTCTCAGAGCAAGCATGCACTTATAAGAACTGCAGATTAGAAGAGTAGACTTCGTGAAGACTTTTCTTGCAGAATGGAACTTTACGGAACTTTAGGGTTAGGCAATGATCACTTGGTGCCAAGCACTAAGCAAAGCATTTTACAATTCTTCATTAACTAATTTGCAAGATAACTTTGTAAGGCAAGTGCTAGTAACCCTATTGCACAAATAAGGAAACTGAGACCCCAAGAGGTGAGCTTATATGGGAGTTAGGTGGCAGAGCTGAGTCCACACGGGTTTACCTCAAAAGCCCACACTCCCCAACAGCAAGCAATACAGATTTTCCTCAACTTCTGAAAGGGTTATAACTCAATAAATCCATGGTAAATTGAAAATACCATAAGTTGAAAAATGCATTTAACAGACCTAAACTACTACACTTCATAGCTTAGTCTACCCCCCACCCCCGAACATGCTCATACAGCTGGGCAAAACCATCTAACACAAAGCTTATTTTGTAATCAAGTATTGAATATCTCCTGTGACTTATTGAACACTGATCTGAAAGTGAAGAACAGAACGGCTGTTAAGTGGTTTGCCCTGGGGATCATGGGGTTGACCAGGGGCTGCGGCTGGTGTCGCCGAGTATCACATGTTACAAACATGGGAAAAGGACAAAATTCAGAAATTGAAGTGTGGTTTTTATGGAATGCATGTTGCTTTCTCACCATTATAAAGTAAAAACCAAACAAACAAAAAAACAACAGAAAGTAAGTTGCACCCTTGTAAGTTGGGGACTGTCCATAGTCCCTGCTGTTGAATGGATTCCTTAGTCCCAAATCCTCTGTGTCACTTAATTTGCTGTTGCTATTGGTTTAAACAAAATCTTCCCAAGCTTTACTTGGGAAAGGAAAAGCTGCATGGAGACGTCAGCCCTCTTCCCCAGAAAGGGCGCAGCTGAGATTTGGGTCACCACTCCTCCCATTCCCACGCCTCTTTTCCCAAAACTAGGAAGCATCTGTCGCCCCTTTGCACCTCCCACTGTCCATCCCACCACCCCAAGGCTTTCCATGGGGGCTCTGCTGGGACCTGAGCCCATGAGGGCAGGGACTGCGTCGATCCCAGGACCCGGCAGATACAGCTGCTCAATAAATATGTGTTGAAAGATATATATATAAAAAGTGCTGCTTTGCTTTAGTGTAGAGAGCAGGGACAAATGGACTTGTGTAATTTTCAGCTCAGGCACAGAGGGGGATTTAACCAGTTGGCACTGGGAGATGGGGGTTAGGTGACCTGTCAAATTGGCAGTGCACGGATCCAGCCCTGTTGGCTTATAGATGAGCTTTGTTTGGTCTGCACTGTATTAATGGAGAGCCCGAAGCAGAACTCGATCCCAGGACCCTGAGATCATGGCCCAAGCAGAAGGCAGAGGCCCAGCCCACTGAGCCACCCAGGGGCCCCACTGTTTTAATTTTTGATGAGCTGTTAATATGTTAATATGTTAAAATGGAGACATTTACTGCACACATTGGGATTTCCCTCCTTTGCAGAAGATCAAAACTTCTAGGACCACAGAGCCCACATTTCTACATGGCAGACACCAGCTGCATTTTTAAATGCAGGTGCATTGTACATGGCAAGGCTGCATCTTTAAATAGGCAGGTGCTCCCCAGTCCTCACCACTCCCAGCTGTTGTCCCACCATGGGGCCAGGTGTTAGTTATCATTTACCATCACAAATGAGCCATTGATTTTTTTCAGAAAGTGAAGTGTTTCTTATCTGAGTGCCTAACAATAGTGGAATAATAAAAGATAGACCCAGAAGGGTTTTCTGCTGCAAAAAATTGCCTCTAATACCAGTTACTTTACTCCTGTTCCCTATCTACCTGATTTCCATGGGCATGACTTGGTGGCCTCCATGGTTCAGTCTCTCAATTTACAGACCAAACTGTGGCCCAAAGAGGGAAAGTGACTTGCCCTCTGTCATGTATTCAGTTCATGACAGAGCCGTGATGAGAAATGTCCAGGTACTGACCAGACAAGCTCCTTCCCATGTCCTGGTTTTGGATGGTCTTGTAGAGATGCACTGATGTTCTCAAAACCCCCTTCAGTATTAAGATTTATTCAGCCATCTGGTATTGCCCTTCTCCCTCTTGGAGAAGAAAATTCTAGCTGTTTGAGCATCATAAAATGGAAAATTTATACAGATTACCTCATCAGGGTACAATTCCATTTTGGGTGCCAGGAATGATCAGTTTGCCTGGGGAAATTCATTAAAATTAGCAAAAGTGAAAAACACAACACGCAAAGCAGAACCTGTCCCCCCAATTTTTATCTCATTTTATTTTGAAATTTTTGTGTTTGTGCATGCCAATTTTCTTATTTCTGGCAATCATTGGGGTCCGAAAGTCTTCTTGCTTTAAAAGTCAATGGGGGGGATGGGTGGGGAGGGAAACCACATTATCTCACCTAAGCTAGCTCTATAAATAGAACTTTCTTTGCAAAGAGAGAGTTATAAACCTGTGGCAATTGGTCTATGAAGTCTGGGAGAAGAACCGGTGATTCCCTTTCAGAATCCCCAGGCAGGCAGAGCCCGTACAGGGGAGGCGACTTGAGATGTCCTGGGCCAGGAGTTTGTATTGTGATGCTTTGCTTATCTCCTCTCATTGAGGACCGTGCCAGGAGTGTGGTTGAAAGTGCCAGAAACAGGGTGGGGAAATCATTCTCCTTCATCTGCTTCCTAGTTTACAGGCTCCAAGAACATTTTTGCTTTTCGCAGCCAGATCAACATATAAATATTTACAATCAGCTGTTTCTAGTTCAGAAAACCTGCTACAGGCTCTGAAAGCAAGGGGCATATGCTCTTCCTCATAGATCACTGTGAGAGCTTGTGTGTGTTTCAAACTTTGGAGAGCAAATGAACAGGTTTGGAGCCCCAGTGACAGCTAGAATCCCAGCACCCTCTTGCCCACTGGCTTGGGAGTGCTCTAATCATATTTCTGTTGTTCATGATGTTAGCACAATATGAACACATTTCCCCTATTTTATGATCTCCATCTTCTGAAATGTCCGCCACCTTGACTATTCTGCTCTCAGTTCCATTTCTTAATCATGCTGGAAGGATTGGGGGGGCTGTGTTTAAGGGGAGAGGCAGGAAGAATGAACAGGGTCTCACCTGTTCCACATGAGCATAAAAGGTTTTTCAGCTCTACAGGGTCTCAAGTGCATGTTTCTTTGAGAAGAGAATAGGGTGTCGCTCGGCTAGCCTTGGAAAGCCTTTCTTTAAAGACTTCCCTGTTTTCTTTCTCTCCCAGTTGAATCGAATCTGAGCCTCGTTGAGCCCCAGGATGCGAGAGCTGGACAGCTCCCGGGAGATTACAGGCTGGTCCCAAACCCCCAGCCTCGCAGGAGGAGGTGGCAAAACAAAATGTGGGATCGTATTAATTCAGTGCGGTTTAGCAGAGCCTAGTTCTAATTCGGACAGTATTCGGGAAAGCAGAAATGCAAAGTGCCCATGGTGTCCGTGGCTCCCGTGTGCCTTCCAGGCCACAAGGCAGAGCCTCAGAAGCCCTTTGCCGAAGGACGTTCTGCTGGCTCAACAGCTGCCGTGAATGCCACTGAGGAAGTAACAAGCATGAGGTTTAGCATGAATTTGGAGCCTGTCGTGTCACCTAGAAAAGTCAAGGCATAAAGTGCTGCTTTTAAAATGTTGCCCAAAGGCCCAATAGAATATGTAGAAAAGCAGCTGCTGCTGGGTGCCCGCAGGATCTGGACGGTTGAATCCAGCCTTTAAAAATGCCCGTGAGCCCCTGCTCCTTTTCAAAGCAGCAGACACTCCCACACTTTGCAGGGCTGCAGCGTGGGTCCCAGGGCACGAGGGAGAGTACCTTTTACCTGCCCTCCAAAGAATGAGTCCCAGCCTGTGGCTGCCAAAGCTGGCCAAATTCGAGTTGCAGGGGGACCAGGAGGTGATCTAGTGCAGCCTGAGGGCCTGGCCTTGAGCTCCCTGCCCCAGGTCTTGACCTTGGAGGGTTTGCAGCGATCCCTTCCCTTGCCCGTGTTGTGCCTCGAGGCTCAGGTGGCTGCTTGACCTGGGACTTGTCTGTCCTCAAGTCTCCGAGACAGTTTGTTTTACAGGGACACAGACAATTTCCTGCCCTCATCTGCCTTGTACTCGTTGACGTCCTCTTTTTGGTTGTGTTTTTTTTTTCCCAAGAGATGCCAGTTTGGAACACTTAAGGCTGCTCTCTGATTGAAATCTTGGAGGACCTTCATGCATAACCCTACACAGCCCCAGGACAGTTCTTTTATGCTCCCACATTCAGCATAATTAGCCAGATAGACTTACTAAGCTTTCTGGTTTGAGTGAATTCCATTACTCCTCTGTAAGAATGCAGGACGAGGCCAGTACCCACCAGAGCCAACTGTCCAGCCTCCCCCTCCCATTCTGCTACCTTAGAGGAGGGTGTAAATGGATAGAAGAAGCAGAGCAACGTGGGTAAGGACGGGAAATTAAGAACCCATGGTGCTCGATAGGATGGAGGCCAAATGGGACCACTGCCGAGTGCCCATAAGTCACTTAAAACCCTTCCATCGTAGTAAAAATGCAAAACAGGCCTGGACAGTGAAGCTCCTTACATATTCTTCTTTTAAATGGAGTATTTAATATGCATGGGCACTGCTTTGCTGTTTATTTAAGTGCTAATCATTGCTCAAAAATGTTTAAGTGCTTCATTTTTATTCCTGAGATAAACCTGATTTAATATTGTTTAAAAAGGAGAAAAAAAAAACCCCTCTTACTTACCTTAACTTGGTTGTTGAAAACATTCTACTTTGGCATAAGCTCATGTTTGTGCCTGGGGGATCCCTTTTAAGAAGACACATTATGGGGGCATCTGGGTGGCTCTGTCAGTTAAGCATCTGACTCTTGCTTCAGGCTCAGGTCATGATCTCAGGGCGGTGGGATCCAACCCGGCACTGGGCGTGGAGCCTGCTGAAGATTTTTTCTCCCTCCCCCTTGACCCTTCCCACCCCCACTTGTTCTCTCTGTCTCTCTCTCAAAAAAAAAAAAAAAAGGATACATGGTCAGAGATAATTTGGTAAAGCTACAGTTTAACCATTTTGACATGCTGTGGCCACGATTATTTTGAACCTACAATTTGAGGTCCAACTTTTCCCCTTAACATGGTACCGCGAGGATTGTCTGTCGCGCTGTGTGAGCCGTGGTTTTCCTGGGTGCGTCACAGTCCCCTGAGTGGAAATATCACAGGTTGCTTCCCTGTGCCTCTGCGTTCCCCATCTTCCATTGTTCTATGATTATAAGTAACTCGGCTGGGGTATCTTCTAGAGCTGTCCGTGTTTTTGGAGTACTTCCCTGAGCTGCACTCTTAGGGAGTCTTCTAAGAGGATGAGGTGTTTGAGGCAGGCCCGCAGACTGGAGAGTGCCCGCAGGTCTCTCGTGGACCCTGCGAGATGCAGAGTCTAACTCAGCAGGTCTGGGCCCTCCTGGCGTTCTTTATCCGTCCCTAACCCGGGGACGCTGAGGCTGCTGCTCGGGCTTGGGCAGTCTCTCCATGCCGCTGGTGGCCTGGCATCGAGAGTGTTTGCAAGACGGTTCTTACCAGGTCCCTGTGGAGGCTGATTACCAAGCAGTCTGCCTCTCTGGAGGATTTTCTCTCCAAGAGGAAAGCTTTGATTAGGTTGGTGTCTAGAGGAGGCAGGGGCTGTGGCATCTACGAGTGTGCAAAGCTCAACCCTGGCTGGCACTGGAAACACTCGGGGAGTACACGCATGCACACTCACACACGCACACACTCATGTATACATATGCACATACACACATGCTCCTACACACACGCGCGCGCACAGACATGCGCGCTTAGACACACATGCACATTCATGTGCGCACACATATACACGCTCACGCATGCATGTTCATGTGTACTCACACACACATGCACACATAAACCCTCAAACATACACATATACTCACATACACACTTATACATACAGACACACACCTATACACACATACTCACACACATGCACATACTCACATATACTCACACACATACACACTCATACATATACACATATACATAATTATACACATTCACATGTGCACACTCACTTGTACATGCGTGCACACACACTTATACATGCACACACACATACACACTCCCACACACATACATTCTCCACACACTCACTCACACACACACGTGCTCCGCACCAGCAGACCAGCAGCAGCAGAATGTTCAGCAGCGAGACAGGCTATGAGGATTTTGTAAAGCTTCCTGGGTTTTTTAGGTTTTCACCTTCCTACTCCATGGGTAGCCAGGGTTGCAGATCATTCTCAACCCAAAGGAGACTAAACCCGCACAAAACTTGCTTTAAATCTCACTGAGTTCCAGCTGTGTTCTAAACCTGACTGGGTAAGAAGCCTTGGAATTATACAAGATACACCCGATCTCTACGCTTTCAACAACAGATTTAGTGTAGTCATAGTTGTCTTTGCAATTCTAAAAATCAATAGCCATAATTTTTAGAAGGAAACAAGGCACTCGTCACTGCCAACCTCTCCATCAAACTCACTGCTCCATAGTTGTGCTGAACCCATCTTACTGAGCGCCATCAGGCCCCAGATCTCTCCCTTTCCCGCACTCTTCAAATCTAAGGAGTCATCCCAGTCTTATATTCTGTGCACACTTTTTTCTTATAGAACCCAACACATTATATTGAAATCCTCTCTACACGTGGCTGTGTCTTTCAACCACACCGTGAGCCCCTTGACACAGAGACAGCATTGGACACACTTTGTTATTCCCCCACCCAGAGCAGTGTCTGTCTAACGCACAGCAGCTACCCCTTAAATCATTGTTGAATGAATGAATGAATGAATGAATGAATGAAATAGAATAGATTTTGATCAGACACAAGCCTGGAAGGTCATTCTCATGGTTAAAAGTTTCATACCAGCATGGTTCTAGCAAGAGCACAGATTGCCTAGACCGTGCCTGGTGCCAATATGCTTTGGCCCTGGGGTGTGCAAGATGGTAGACAGGATGCCCAGGACATGCTGTGTCCCTGCCACTTACCACCTGCTAGTGTAACACCTGCTGTTTCTCTTTGGCAGTTGCCTTTTCTGGCCTTGGCTTCACGACGTTCTACTTGGCTGGCAAGCTGCACTGCTTCACCGAGAGTGGGCGGGGGAAGAGCTGGCGGCTCTGTGCCGCCATCTTGCCCCTGTACTGCGCCATGATGATTGCCCTGTCCCGTATGTGTGACTACAAGCATCACTGGCAAGGTGAGTCCCTGCCCAGGGCCTGCCTAGTCCTCACGGTGCCGTCTGACACTCTCCTGCAGGGAGGGGTGTAGAAAGGTGCCCATTCAGGGGGAACCAGCTGCTCACTGTCAGACCAGTATAGGTTGAAATAACCACAGATACAGTTTTAGAGAAAACCTGCCTGTTCGTGTGAGCTCTGACTTCCATACTGCCCTTGCTGGAGGTCGCATGGAAGCCCCTTCTTTCCCTCTGTGCCCAGGTTCCAGCAGGAAGGCAGACCCTGGGCCTCAGACCCACCTGTGATCGCCCTGCTCCATCACTTGCCTCAGTCTTCAGACTTGGTGCCAGTGGTTTTTGGCTCCTTTCACATTTCACATCCGTCACGCAAGGACATATCTCTCACCACAGATGCACTTCCAAAGGATGGGTCCAGCCCAGGGATCAATGCCAGCAGCGTTCTGAGCAGCTGCTACGAGACTCTTGTGAGGTTTACCTGTATGTGACTCCTGGAGTATCTGAGACAAGGGAAAGTAACAGCCAACAAATGCGGCGCTGGAATAAAACTCTTAGAGCACACCCCGTCCCCCAGCAGATAAGCTGCGGCTCACAGCCTGCTGACCCACCATGACCCACCATGGCAAACAGGGAGCAGGGGCAGAGGCGACGTCCATGGGACTCCGTGCCCCCAGCAGCGCAGGATGGAGGGCCACATTCCCCACAGGGCGAGCCCCAGGTCACCTTGACCAGGCCACCCTGACACAGGAAGCCAGCTCCGGGGGTGGGTCTGGAGCGGTGGCCAGGCGTCTGCATTAACATGCAAGTCGGTTATTTCTGATGAATTCTGAGCGGCTTTGGGGAAGAGCTCTAGTGGGTCGACTTTAAGCCAACAGACTGAATTATACATGTGCCAAATCCAGTTTCCCGCGATCTGAATGACTTTCCCCATCAGCCTGTGATCTGCCCGTCCTCTCCCTTGCCATTTCCTGCTGCCCTCAGGCGGTTCTCCTCCTCCCCCTTTCCTGTCTCTGCAGCCAGCTGCCTTGTGTTCCTGCACACTACTGGCCTCTTCTCAGCTATTTATTCCAGTGGTAGTGATGTAGCAGATGAGGCCAGAGGTGAGGGGTGCTCCTAGCTGGGGACATCATCTCCCCATCTTTTCTGGGGCTTCCCACTCCTCCTGGTACTTCTCCAGCTTCTCCTGCTCCTTCCCTGGCGTCAGCTCTATTCTCCAGCCTCTTGGAACTCGTGCTCTGGGCTTCCTTCTAGCAGCAGCTTTGAGCTAAGAGCCAAGGCTTCAGGGTAGGGAGAGAGACTGATGCATGGTCTCCCCAGGTGGATGAGTCAAGTAGGGATCAGGGTCTTGAGGCCCTCCTGAGGGGGGCAGTCACTAGAAGCCATAGGGCTGAGCCCTGTGCCGTCCCTTGTGATCTACTTTGAACAGTGACTCGGACGGAGCCCAAGATGACATAAAGCTCCTTCACGGGAGGGCGGCAGGGGCAGAGCCGCCGAGCCAGCAGTGCCAAGGTCTACCCACTGCTCCCGGCACTAGTTTCCAACAGAATCAGTACTGTCCAGATGATGAGGGCGTCTCTCCATGAAGAACATGACGGGCTGGCTGGCGTCTTACGGATGGCTTTTCATTTATCCCTTGTGAGCTGTAGTTTCTTCTTCTGAGCTTGGGAACAATCACCCCCCAGTACTTCACATGCTCTTTTACATACCGAAGGAAAGCATGGATCTGAATGTATCTTGTGAGCAAAAACATATTACACTAACGCAAATTGGTATTTTTGTTGCTTCCCTCATTGTTTCTGGAGAAGGATGGGTTGTGTTTCCCCAACAACTAATTTGGAGGCAGACGTGATTGTGGAACGTGGTCTGTTTGTTCCACATGTATGTGTACAGCATTCGTAAGCTGTGAGTCTCCGGTTTGCACTTTGATTTGGTCACTCTGGATCTGCGAAACGATGAAGGCTTTCATCCTTGAATAGAGCGCTCTTTTATCTTGCAAGGCAGTCAGGGCCTTTGTGGAGTGAACTTGTCCTGAAACCCTCAAACCTGAGATCGGCCTCTCTTAAATACTTGTGGTCCTGATTGGTTTTCCCTCATTACTTTGCTGGGGCCGGTACTTCAGGACAGGATGAAGACTCACAGTCCCGGGCTTCACGGAAGTGGTGGGCTCTTGATGCAGCCAGGGCCTTGAAGGCCTGCGGGCAACAGGGCTTGAGACCCGTCTTCTCCAGCTGACGCAGAAAGGAGCTTGGAGCAGTAGGGGGAGAATAGTAACGCTCTGTGGGCGGATAGGAAAGCACAGCAAGAGAATTTATGTTCGGTGATGTTTTAGGGCCAAACTTGAGCTATGCTAGACTCCCACAGGCAAAACTGAATGTACGTGGGGTGTTCTAGGTCATTGATGTGGCCCAAGGACCAGTTCACCAATGTCATCTGTTCAATTCTTAGCCCCAGAATCAGCCAGGAGAGGAGTGAGTGTGCTTTTCCTTGGATTCTTTAATGGGCTCAGAAATGAGTCTGGCTCATTTGACCTGAATTCCCTTTTATACGGCCATCTGTCGCTGTCTACACCGGTGGTCTCAACGGGGGGTGACTGTACCCTCAACTGGGGTGATTGTACCCCCAGGGGACATTTGGCAATGGCTGCAGATATCTTTTTGGTTTGTACAACGGGGGGTGGTGGTAGTAGTGGTTGCTTCCTGAGCCTTGTGGGGAGAGGCCGGGTTTACTGCTAAGCCTCTTACAACGTACAAGACAGTGCCTCCCTCACAGCACAGACCTCCCCGGCCCTGGATGGCTCCTGCTGAGGTTGAGAAACCTGGATCTAAGGTGTCCCTCAGCGTCATCTTTTCTCCCCCTTATGACGTGTTAAGAAGCGGCGGTGTCCAATGAGTGGGAAATTTTATTCATTGAACACTCACTTATTAAGGGAGTCATCAGGGAGGCCTCCCAGGTTTCCAGCTTGGAGAAGGGATGGGCAGTGTGGGTGTGCGTTTGAGGCAGGATGCCTGATGGAGAGAAATAAGTTGTTTTCCTTCGCAGACTGAGCCCAGTGACCATGGGCAGGCGCTGCCTGTCACGATGGGAATCCACGCAGAGCCCCAAAGGCGTCAGCAACACCCAAATCCCTCTCATTATAGACTTTAGTTAACAGCATTAATATTATGAGATTTTTATGACTCCATTTCAATTTTGACTTACACAACTGTGTCTAATATAGAAGTACATCCAATTACTCGATTATATATTCTTATCCAGTAAATAGCCCATAATCCCAAATGCCTCCCTCTTTCCATTACCATGATTATTTTCTGTTATCAACACCCTTCTCGTCTTTTCTGCCTTCCCAGCTCCACTCCAAACAGACAAGCCTGTCGTTTTATTATGTGAAGAAAATGGAGGGCACAGGCCATGGCAGGAAGGGGCCTGTGAAACATTTAGCAGGACTTGTGTGCAGAAATAAAGCCAGCTGGATGGGTCCTGAGGCTGTACATGGCTGAGAGTCTCCCATGTCTTTGTGACATGCCCGCTTTCAGGTCAAGTGGAAGCTACAGGGTTTCATGGGTCATGCTAACTGCCAAGCCCAGCACCTCAAAAAGAGGTTGACCTTTGTGGTTAGCCACGTGTTTTCAAGAGTTAAAACTTACGGAACTCCCCTGCTGAGAAAAACTTGTGGAGACAAATGTAGAGAAAGAGCAGAGCTTGAACTCACTTCTGCCTCAACTCATAGGCCTGTGGGTTTATGATTTCTAGTCAGTGAGAAATCACAGGAGTGACAGGAAGGTATTGTTTGTTATATGAGTGGACATAACCGTGAGCTCCCTCTGCCCCTCAAATTCCTGTATCTGGATCTAGGCTTTCCTCATGCGACTCCACATTTGGGAGTAATCTTCCAACCAACACTGGTTTCTGTAATCATAATGTCGTTTAAGCGGCCCTGGGTGCTTGTGTGGTGTTTCACTCTAAGAAAGAGCATCCCCTCTGACTGTAATACAGAAAAGTGGGTCTCGAGGGAGGAAACGGTCCTTCATTCCCACTCAGCCTGAGGTTAGAAAGCATCCGTGGCCGTCACAGATGCCATATTTGGCCAGGCTGAGGTGTTCAAGGGGGCTGCCACGGCCTTCCCCGCGTTTCCCTGACTGGGCTGTGAAGGGTTTGTGATTTGAAATGAATTTTTGTCACCAGACTTCAGGAGATGGTCAGCCCTGCAGATGAGGTGGCTGGGGGCGGGGGGCACTTTGCTGTATGGTTCATGTGCCGCAGGAAAGAGCCAGGGAGAGGCTGCTACCCTTCCCCCGCTAAACACACACACACTCACACACACACACACACAGTTGAGGGATACACTGTTGACCAGGTGTTTCCTTGGTCTGTCAGAAGCAGTCTCTAGATTTTCTAAACAAAGTGACTTGAAAAGGAGCCCTTGGGGGCGCCTGGGTGGCTCAGTTGATTGAACGACCGCCTTCAGCTTAGGTCATGATCCCGCCGCACTTCCAGGTTCAAGTCCTGCATCGGGCTCCCAGCTCCCTGGGGAGTCTGTTTCTCCCTCTGACCTTCTCCTCTCTCATGCTCTCTCTCACTCATTCTCTCTCAAATAAATAAATAAAATCTTAAAAAAAAAAAAAAAGGAGCCCTTGGCACTGGGTGTGGTGCATAAACAATGAATTTTGGAACACTGGGAAAAAAATTAAATTAAAAAAAAAAAGGCAAAGCAAAGGAGCCCTTGAAATTATATTACTATTCCTACCAGGATCGCATCGCCTTGAGTAAAACAGAAACACTGATATTCTCCCACAGATATTCTTGGTCTGGAGTGAATTGATTTCAACCCATTTTCCCTCCACGGTGGGCTGCCTTCTGTGGCAGGGTCTGTATTCACATTCAGCATCCCCTGCAGAATGTTGCTCAGGGTCTGGAAGCCTCTCCGCCTCTGGGCCTCATGAGTCCGCCCGCCTCTGCCTTCCTATCCTAGGCGTCGTCCCCCACAGGAGGGCTGAGGCTGTCTGCAACCCCAGGTCCTCTGGCTCCCTCCCTCAGAACCCCCTGGGCGGCGCTTTGGGCCAGGCCAGAGGAGTGTGAGTCAGGCCCTCTGCCCTCTCAGCCTCCGGGTTAGCCCCGGCCTTCCCCGGTTGCTCGGGCCCCAGGGAAGAGGGAAGGTGGCTGCTCACAAGTCTCATTGGTGACCACTGGCTTCACGTCATTCCGATCCTTCTCCACTCTACTTCCTCTCATTTTCTCTGGTGTCTCTTGTGGGTTCTGTGTTCAGGGTATTTCCAGAATCTGACTCCCTCGGTAGGGGTGCCTCGTTCCCTTCCCCCTTCTAGCTTTGGCTCAAGTGTCCCCTTCTGGGTGAGGACATTTTGTGATGCCCGCTCCTAGAGCCGCAGTGCTTTTCCCATGCTCCCTGTTGCTTTCCTCTCCTGTTGCTCACCGTCTAACAAACCAAGGAGTTTGTGGTGTGTTGATTATTGTCTGTCCTTATCCACTACAACAGAAGTCCGCAGGCTTTTTCTGTGAAGGGTCAGACAGTAACTATCTTGGGCTTTGTGTGAGCCGGACGGTCTCTGTTGCAACTCCAGGATTTGGCTGTCGTCGTGGGAAAACAGCCGTGGACAACACGGAGCCAGTAGCTCACACGATGCGTAGTTGGGAAACTCTGCACTAGAGTCCAGCCTCCATGCAGGCAGAGATTTTTGTCTCTTGTTGCCATGGCATGTAGTAGGTGCCTGTGTCAGTTTCCTTAGGGTCTATAAAAAGTTCCCCAGACCCGGTGGCTTAGAACAATAGAATTGGTCTCACAGTTCTAGAGGCTGGAAGTTCGAAGTCAAGGTGTGAGAAGGGCCACACTTCCTCTGACACCTGTAGGGGGAAGATCCTTCTGTGCTTCCTCCAGCTGCTAGTAACCCCGGACGTTCCCTGCCTTATGGCAGCATCATTCCCATCTCGACCTCCCGTGTTTAGCTTGCATTTCTTCCCATCATCTTCCTTCTGTGAGGGTCTGTCCTTGTGTCCAAATTTATCCTTTTGTAAGAACACCAGTCACAGTAGATGAGAGCCCACACTCAGGATCATTTTAACTCGATGACCCCCGTACAGAATCTGTACCTAGATGAGGCCACGTTCTGAAGTACTGGGCTTAGGACTTGAATTTATCTTTTTTACAGAGTGGGGAGACACAATTCAACTCCTAACGGTGCCCAGTCAACGTGTTGAATGAGGGAATGAATGAGTGACTGAGTCTTATTAAATCATGTTTCTTCCTTAGTAGTATCACCTTTTTCTTCACACTGGTTTTATTAAAATTTGGTGGGGCTATTAAAATTAACCTTTCCGCTACAAGTTCTTTCCCTTCAAAAATGAACAAAAAAATTAGACTTGAAGCATTCATTCAGTCATTATGTCACTTGTGGCTGTGTCCCAGACATATTCTTCCCCTGATGTGTGGTGTTGAGAGAAAGACAGACATGGCGGCCGCCCTTCCAGCTCCCGGTACACCTGCCAGATCTAATATCCTCTGTGCTGTGGAAATTCTTTCATAGAAGCTCAAAGTCACAAAAAGAGAAAGCTTCACTAGTAGTAGAATAAAAGGAACAGAAACTATCATGTGGGGTTCTTGAGTTTGTCAGAGCTGATTTTTCCTGTAGTGTCCTGGGTCATACAGCCCAAGGCATACAAGTTCCCAAGTCAAGTTAGCTCAGTGATATTGGATGTCGCCATGGTGACAGAGAGGGGTGTGTTCCCCCAGGGGACTTGACAGCACATCTTCAGAAGCCTTTCTGCTTTTTTGTGCCAGGCCCAGTGAGATCCTCTCTTGTCCTTTGGCCTCATGAGAAGGGGGAGGGGGTCATGCCCATTTTATAAATAAGATCCAAATCCACGTTGCCTGATGCAAAGCCTCTTTCTGCTGCCATTGGAGCCCATCTAGTGTTGTTTCCCGCCCCCCACTTCGTTGAGGTATAATTCGTAACTTAGAATTCACCCCTGTTAAAGTGCACAACTCTGTGGTCTTAATATGTTCAGAGCTGTGCAACCATCATCACTATCTAACTCCAGGAAATTTTCTTCACCCCAAAAGAAACCCCAACCCCAGCCCCTGGCAACCACTAATTGTTCTTCCTTTCTCCATGGATTTCCTTCTTCTGGGCACTGCACGTACATGGGATCACACAGCGTGGGGCCTTTTGTGGCTGGTGATGTCGCTGGTTTAGGGCTTCCATCTCATCAGTGTGGGTCGGCGCGTCCCAGCTCACTGGACATTTACCGAGTAATGATTGCTGGGCTCTGGGAAACGAAGATGAGGAAGGCCATCAAGGGGAAGTGAGCCCTAAGTGGTAGGTGTAGGTCAAGAAGTGTGCACAGACAGTCTCCCAGAAAGCCAGCGGGGTCCCTGGTCCATGCTCGAGGGTACACGGACTACCTGATGGTCAACTTCTGTCCTGTGGAATGATAAAGACACCAGACCTTTGTAAAAGATGGTCCTCCCTTCTGTTTCCCAAATTTGCCAAGCCCCTTCCTTCTGTCCTCTGCCTGGAAGACTGCAGGCATCCCTGCTGTCTCCACTTCTCACTTCTCCTGGCTCACGCCTGCCATCCCCCACGGCTGGCCTGGGGGGCAGGGGGCGGTGCCCTCCATGAAACTCACCTGGTCCAAGGGGACTAGCCCAGGCTGTTCCACTGGGTGGTCTCACAGACCCATGCTTCTCCTTCGAGACGTATATCACGGCTGTGGCTCACGGATAAGCCTGTCACTAGTCAAGGTCCATCTGGCCCCTTCGGATGTGAGGTGTCTGTGGGGTTCAGCCTCGTGCCCGAGGGCCAGACGTTGCGCTGGACACCTGATGCGTGCGTGGAACACAGACGTGGGAGGAATGGAATAGCACTGATGCTGAGTAAGGAGACCAGCATCTTGTGCTTCAGGGATGCCCCATTGATTCCCCTTTGGAACGCTCCAGTCCCACGCTGCCACATGCAGGGTGAAGTCGATCCCAAGCGGTGTTTCCCGTAATAACGTCCTGCCTGTCCCCTGCCTGCTTTTCTGTCAGCACAGGCCGGACAGGATGTGAGAGTGAGTTTTTGGATCTTGTTCGCTACCTTGGTAATAAACAAAGTGCCACATGACCCAGCCGAGAAGGTGGCTTGCCTGGACCTCGCGTTGCCCTTGTTATTTCTGGTGACTCCGGCGGACCTGTGATACCACGTTCCCCTCTTCCCGTTCACCGGGAAAGCAGCATGGGCAGCCCTCGCCTCGCCCTCGTGTGCTGCTCCCCAGTAAGCCTGGAGAACATTCGCTCTGGATGATTCTGTGTCCCATGGCCAGAGGTGCACCTAAGGAGATGCCCTACCCCAGAAACTTGCCAGCCAAATGACATTATTTGTAGGCTTTGCTCTTTGGTCTGCTTAGTAAGTTGGTGACTCAAATGCAGGTGCCATGGATCATTTCAGACTCGAATAAGAAATCATGCCCCATGCGGCTGCTCCCTGGTGTTAGAGAAAGATCAAAACAGCAGTGGAACTCTCCGACCAAAGACCCTGGAGTCCTGGCATATTTTTATAGGCTGCTGGCCACAGGCACTGTGAAGAGCTTCTCCTTTTCAGGAACTTGGTGTAATCCTGTTGATTATGCCTTGTCATAATTTTATTTTTCCCTCCCTTCCCCATGATCTGCTGTTTTGTTTCTTAAATTCCACGTATGAGTGAAACCACATGAAATCAGAAAGGGAGACAAACCATAAGAGACTCTTAACTCTAGGAAACAAGCAGGGCCGCTGGAGGGGAAGAAGGATGGGGGGATGGGGTGACTGGGGGATGGGCACTCAGGAGGGCCCTTGATGGAATGAGCACTGGGTGTGATATGCACCTGATGAACCCCTGACCCTCCACCTCTGAAACGAGTAATATGCTATGTGGCAATGAATTGGATTTAAATAAAATAAAATTTAAAAAAAGAAAAATTATGCCTTGTGACCCCACTCAGGAATCCATGATGCTTTTTGCCTCTAAGAGGTGTGTGCAGCCCAACGAGATTGAAAACGTGGAAGCGGAAACCCCAAATGGAGAATGACGGTTCAGCATGGGAGAAATCTTCGAAGGAGCCCCAAATTTCCTTTGTTAGGGAAGGCTTTCCCGTGTGCTAGGGTCTTTCCGGCAAGAATTATCCACAGACGCAGTTTAAAGTGGCAACACGTGCACATCCACACACACGAAGTGAGGGTTGCTGGGGTGGACTGCGCCAATGTGGTCTCTGTTGGGCATTAGCCGAATGCCTTCTTGGGCAAGGGGCTGCCCCCCACTGCCCCGCCATGGAGGGGCCTGTTCTGGCTGCAGATGCCCCCTCCTGCCCCCACCTCCCCGACCTTCTCTATCCCCCAACTTGATGAGATGCTGGAGGGACTGGGATTCTCACAGCAGGACGTGCCAGTCCTGGTGCACAATAAAATGCTGACATTTGTGACTCCAAAGTGTATTTCTTCCCTGGGAAATCACTGACCTCGAGGCAGAGACCGCACACCCAGTGGGTTTCCGTAGCTCGCCGGCAGTGCTGGCCTCCAGCAGGAACTTGCTGAAGGATAAGAAAGCACAGCCCCCCACCGGGGTGTCTGGTTCCTATAGACATCGCTGGACTTCTTCCAGAACCTAGAAGTGGTTTTAACATCCAAGAATGCAAATCTGAGTTCATGCGATGTTTGGGTCCATATTAAAGACCTAAGAGCGAATCAAGGAAGCATTTTCAGGGAATCTTTAAGGCCCAGAAATGGAAAGATCTGCAGAGGCCACCAAGATCTAAACCTCCAGCGTGGTTTCTCTTTGCTTTAGTCTCTCGAGGGGTCCAGCAAGCAAGCAGGTGAGCAGAGGGCTTTCTGGAAAACGTAACTGGCCACATTTGAATGCGTCATAACACTCTTCTCCCGTTTTTGCTCTTTCTGCCTAGATTCTTTTGTTGGTGGAGTCATTGGCCTCATTTTTGCCTACATTTGCTACAGACAGCACTACCCTCCTCTGGCCAACACAGCTTGTCACAAACCCTACGTCAGCCTCCGGGTCCCGACGTCGCTGAAGAAGGACGAGCGGCCCACAGCTGACAGTGCGCCCAGCATGCCTCTGGAGGGCATCACCGAAGGCCCCGTATGACCAGGGTCTCGGGGGATGGACGCTGAGCCCGGGGCACGCTCTCCCGCCCCGCACCCTAACGCAGTAGAAGAGGTTTTTCTGTAGTGTGTTTCTCATCGTTGTTTCTCCAAGTTATCCTTCTGCTTCCATTTTGCTGGTGGTATTTCTGCTACTTTAAGTGTGTCTTCTCAACTTTCTCGAATTTGCAAAGGGAGGACGCAGGGAGAATCTGTGAGAGACCTAGGGAAGGAGGCCGCAAGGACAGGGCGGGTGTGACTCGGTCCGTTCCTTTATCTGAAATGTTCGCTGTAACAGCCACCGTCCTGTGTTTTCATGGTCGTAAAACCTAATAAAACCTCCCACTTGGAAGACACGGTGTTGGCTGGCCAGGGCGGCCAAAGTCATTCGGAGACGCCAAGGCCAGGGTGGGGAGTGGGTCCAGCTCTGGCTGTGGGTCATTCTGGGAGCCAAGCTTTGCAATCTTTCCGAAAGGTCAGCTTACCAGGGCATAGGTCCCCGGAATGGAGCCTTGGTATTTCCAGGGCCTTTGAATCCTGGAATTTGGAAGGAAATGAGACAATTGAGTTCACACAGTGGCTTTCAGCAAATGCAGTGAAAACAAAGGGGCCAGGATGGAGAGGAGGTCACTGCGGTTTTCTGAGGGCTGGGGGGCTCTGGATCCTTCGCAGGTAGTGGCCGGGTGACCTCTGGCAGTAAGAAGCAGCCTCCGGGGAGGAGTTTTCCCCTCTAGGACCTGAGTTTTGCAGGATTCTGCTAGAAGTCCCCTTCAGACAGTGGCGCCTTCCCACTCCTGTCCAGCCAGTGGCGTTTCAGCATGGTAGCCAGGTTCTGGTAGAAAGTACAGGAACAGAATCAGGAATGCCCTGTTCTAGCTCAGCCCATCGAGAACAGTGAGCCTTCCCTCCATTCAGTTCTGAGCAGACACACCTGTGATTCTCCAGGTCCCTGGGCCTGCTGCCAAGGGACACAACTTTGATGACTAAGGACTGTCCCCTTGCAGCAGTTGCTGCCACAAACTGTCTTTAGAAAGACTCACATGGGTGTGCAAATTGTTGCCTGGGCAGCTCTGGGCTGGGGGTGCCAGTGAGAACCACCAGGATATTCCGATCAGCTGTCTACAGTGCAAGCTCAGGCCTAGAGTGCACACACCACCATGTGAAGACTTTGACGATCCGGCCCCTGTGCGGCCCTCTCCAGCTGCAGTCCTTCAAAACTGGGCTCAGCACAGGGCTGTGGGGAGACCCTCCCCTTGTGGGGTGGGGGAACGGAGGGCTTGAGTTGGCTTTCATCTGAAGTCACACTCTTGATTTCGAAAAATTACAGCAGTTACACCCATAAACAACTTTGAAAACAGATGTGATATACTTAGCTTAATCATAGCCATTTATAAGACATAACTTGAAATCCAGAGCTCAAGTTCATATAAAATTAGAAAATTAAATATTCTGATTCAACTAAATGTTTATAATTTTCAAAAATAGTTGAAAATAAGAATGCAGGAAAAGGAGCCTTTGCTACTATTTAAAAAAAAAACAAAACACAAAATCAAAACTACCTGATGTAGGTCAAATACTTATTTGAGTCTATACTTACCAAAGTTCTGCTTAGTAAGCAGGAGGAAGGTGAGAGTTACACTTCATCCTGAGGACTTAAAATCCTGAGCCACGTAATGTAAATTTAATATAAATACTTATATTTACATATCGATGGATGTATTCTGAAAAGTAACAAAGAACAGAGCATTATTAATGCTGAAAATTGAATGGAAATTCCTCTGATGGGCCATGTCAAAGCTTTCATTAAATTATAAAGTGACAGAGGATGTGATAGCATGAAGCTATGTGCAGATTATCACTGTGTCCATTCCAGTCCACAGAAGGCGGGTGATTTTGTGAATCCTTATATGTTAATTTCGTGCTCTTTGAACGTGAAGGCTAAATAACACCATAATGCACTAATGAGGCATTTCTGTCTGCTCCAGTCTCTTCTGGACATGAAGGGCTCCTAATGCAGCTCGCTGGCAAAGCAGGCGGCATAGTGTTTTTTGCCAACAGATACCACCCTGAAACTGTGGTCCCTGAGATATTTCTTCTTCCACTGAGTGAACCTGCTCAGATCAATTCAGAGACCAGCAGTCACAGGTCAGACTCCTGCAGGGACTAGCAGAGGAATGACCTGAGGGAGGAGGTCAGGATGTCAGGAGTGGAGGAAGCCTTGCACAACTCAAGTGCATGCACCCCACGTAAAGGAACTGGCTCTCTCTAGTTCCAGGTTGCGGCCAGGTAGGAAGACAAGCCCAGTGTTGCCACATCTTTTGATTTTTCCAGAGAAGTCAAGAATCTGCATTCTCATGTAAAAATGCTTGGTTTTACATCAGATTGCTATTTCCACTGAGATGCTTTAGGATGCAAGTAATAAAAAATCCATTTGAAAACAGCTTGACCAGTAGGAGTTTATTAATATTATAAAAAGGAACTGGGAGGAAGGTGGCCTCAAGGGCCCCCAGCCCTTTCCATCCTCTTGTGCAACCATCTCTAGTATGCCAGAGATACTCTCCTCATGATCACAAAGTGGCTGCAGTATCCCTAAGAATCACATCTCCATTCAGTCATGCTCAGATGTAAGAAGAAAGGAATCCAGTCATGTGACAAGGTAAATGTTCTCATGAGTCTCTCTTTAGAAGGAAGAAAGTGTTTCCCAACACCCCTGAGAAAAATTCCCTTTGCCTACATTGCCTAGAATTGTACCACATGGCAATTATGGCAATTAAATCCCCTAGATTTAAGGAGAGCTTGGAAGGGAGAGTAACCATTTTTTTTTTCCCTTACCAGAGTTGCTTTCCATTGCTTATGACCAAAACTGTCTCTAAAGAATTTTCATTTCACCAGTCACCGCTCTCCAGAATTGGAGGGACTGTTTACAGGGAGTTTGCAGAAATCATACTGATGACACCAGCCTTCAGATTCCACTCCCAACTTTCAAACTGGGCTCTCCAAAGGTGAGCCGGTCCATCATGCAAACTCCAGCTGGAAATTTCAGAGAATTCCTGGCAGGTGGTAATCTAAACTGGGACGTTCCCCAAGTCTCTAGTGGCCGGTGGTTCCAAACTCTGGGGCACACACCGAGCAGAGCACCCAGCACAGCAGCTAAGACAAGGAAGACAAGGAGGAAGTGCTGATGTCCTGCTTTGATCCTGCTCTCTAACCCCTTCCCCACCCCCATGCAAAACAAAACAAGCCTCCCTCCATTTCCTAAGTTTTAAAAAGTGAATTGCTAATCTCAGAGTAAAATTTCCCATGAATTTTAAAAATGTGGTGCTTCTCTGAGGGTCTTTTTTCCCTTGTATGTGTATACTTGTGCTTTGAGAACTTGGATGGGCAGGGGCTAGCCCTTCTCATCATGCCTCTTGCTTGGGGACATGGTGACCCCTCTATTATCAAGCAGAACTATTGATATATTTGCAAATGACCTTGATATCCGTGAACACCGCCATCCTAATGCAAAGGAATCCCCAATTAGAGTTAAAATTAGATTAGAGTTAGAGTTAAATTTAGAGTTAGAGTTAGAGTTAAAATTAGAGTTAAAATTCAGAGTGATTCATACCAGTGCTGCTATCTGCGGGGCAGAGAAGATTGAGTACTAGAAGTCCAGGGGAAGTTCTTTTGGGAGGGAAGAAAAAGAGAAGAGATAATTGATTATACTGGCATTTCCCAAAGGGATTTTCGCAGAACTGGTCTGGCTTTGCAAAAATACAGTATGATATGATACATACTAAATATAGTACAGTATAATACAATACCATGTTATACAGTATGACACAGTATAGTATAGTACAGTGTAATATGCAGTATAATGCAGAGTATAATGTAATATAGTATAGTCTAATACAGTATAATACAGGACAGTATGATATGATATGATACAGTACAGTGCAATACAATACAGTATAATATAGTACAGTGTAATACAGGTGGTTTAACTCCCCCATAGTATCTAAAATGTACAGTAGCATATTAAAGGCTCTGAGAAGTCCTGCACTAAAGAAACTGACCATTTTCATTCTCAGTGACACCTTTTGGCACCAGTTCTGGCTGCAATGTGGTCATGACTGCTGGTGGATTTCTGCAGATAATCCGGAATAGTAGTTCTCCCAGGGAAAATGTGAAAGACGCCTTCATACAATGAATGTTGTGTGGTAGGTGAGCTCCTGGGGACGACCCTGCTACTCTGGTACAGCGTCTTATCTTGATCTGTCCTAGAAAGCTCCCTGGACTAGTGACAGACCACAGGCAGGGATGCCCTTGGGCTCCTTCCACACCATGGTTCTGACCACCTGCTTTTGTCTGCGTACTTGTGCTTAGTCATCAACAGATGCTCACCCCTCCAGGTGCTGCAGGGAGAGTAGGAAGCACTCAGAATGGGGCCAGGCAGCCCTGGAGCAAATGTCTTCAATCTCGTTGAAACTCATTGCCAGCATCTGCAAGGTAGGAACAGCAGCAACCTTGGAAGACTTTGCAGGATGGCTTGGGAATCCAGAAGGTAAGAGGATGGGCCATGACTGCTGTGCTGCAGAAATCCTGGGGGTTCTGAGCAAGCAGTCTGGGATTATAGAACCCCTTGAAGACTATAGGATCACTGTAATGCAAATAAGGAGAGCTTTTCGGGCAACACTGTGATGACCATCTAGTATTTTTTTTTTAAAGATTTTATTTGACAGAGATCACAAGTAGGCAGAGAGGCAGGCAGAGAGAGAGGAGGAAGCAGGCTCCCCGCTGGGCAGAGAGCCTGATGCGGGGCTCAACCCCAGGACCCCGGGACCATGATCCGAGCCGAAGGCAGAGGCTTCAACCCACTGAGCCACCCAGGCGCTCCGATGACCATCTAGTATTAAGGCCCTGAGGTGTGAGCCCTCCACTGATGGCTGCTGCCACCAATAGGCACCAATTGGTACAGTTTATCCTCTTAGGGAGCCCAGATCCTCACCTAAGAAGCTTGAATTAATATTATGGTAAGTTTCGCTGTTGGTTTTTATAAGAATTTGTATCTCCAAGAGGGGCTCACAGTAAGTCATACGTTGCTGCAGTGGGAGAGGAAGGCCAGCCCTCTGTAAAGACAGCGTCGGGACTGTGGGGAGGGATAGACCTGTGGGCCCCCGTCTCCCCACTGGGGAAAGGAGAAGAGTCAGAAAGGGAGAGGGAGGACCCCTGCTAGCCTAGGAAGAGGAAGCAGCAGAACGGGGTGGGGTGGTGGGGAGGAGATGGAATTACTGGAGAAAAGCATGGAATTAGGAAAAGCTAGAGAAAGACTCAAAGGCTTGGGAGCTTCGTGGCTCCTGTACCTGGCACACAGGTACAAAGAATAACCTTGAGCTAGAGAGGGGATGTGTCTGCAGAGGGGTCAGCACCAGCTTCAGTGAAAGGGGAGTGTCGTGAAGTGGGCGGCCCAGATTTATTTTAAAAGGAGAGTCAGACCCCCTTTCCTGTGCATTTGTACGCCCCCCTCCTCCCCTCCCTGCCCCCACCACACACTGGAGATTGTCTGAAGGTGCGGCGTTTTCATAATCCTCACCTGGGCCTGCTGCTGCCTGAAGCGGACTTCGTAGAACATTCTGATCTTCGGCTGGTCATCCTGGCCTGCCGCATTACCCTACATCTGCACCTGGTCCCAGGAAGGACACTTGGACTCATGGCTCACTGCCAACATCTCAGAGGAAATTTAAACCGAAGCAGGGGCCATGTTTTGAGGCGGGCTTTAACAGGTGCTAGCACAACACTGTACACGACAGGTAGGAGTTGGCTCTGGGCTGTGCTTGGGTTCAAGTCTAGCTCGAAAAGCTCCATGAACAGGTCAAAAAGCCCTTTGAAGTCTCAGTATTCTCATGTGTAAGATTGGGTTTGTGTGAGGATTAAATGAGGAAAGTGTGTACAGAAAGGTCTTACTTAGCGCATGGCTTGGTACACAGTAGGTGCTCAATAAGTGTACGTTACTCTTGTCCTTTGTGCTCTGTCACTGTGTTGTGTGAGGCATGGGGTGTTCCACATGACTGGATTTTCCTGAAAGAGAGCATCGGATGTCTTTCTCACCTGGTGGCCATTTTTGTTTAAAATCTTCGATAGATGAATTCTATACCCTGAACTCTCCTCACCCAGAGGTTGCGCCCTAAAATATTACCTTTGCTTGAAGAACCCAGTGCCATGATTTTGAAGAGCATTTGAATACTGTATAATGGGTGATAATGGGGTCATTCATACAATTTCTACCACTTGTTAGATGAACAAACGGGCTCAGAGAAGGCAAGCCATCTGCCCAAGGTCACACAGCTTATGAAGGGAAAGCGTTGGCATCCAGCACTGTGTGACAGCAGAGCCTGTGCTCCTTGTGGCTCTGCTGAAGCACGGACAGTGTTGTTTCTGTGCTGTGGACTTGTCATCTCCCACCTCAATGTCAGGAGGAAGGGCCAGGTTTCTGGGGAACAGACCCCTCAAATCCAGGAGAAATAGAGGAAGCAGAGATGCCCTGGAGGCCACAGGAGGCTCCCAGGACTGCACTAGCAAGTGCTTTCTTTCTGCAGGAGTCTCTAGGTTGCCACATGGACTTCCAGAGGGGTTGGCCATGGGCAGATGACTAGGGAGAGGCAGGAAGCAGGTTCTCAGGGGAAGATGGGGGGGCGGGTCTCCCTACCCAAAGAGCTGAGCCGGGGTTTCTCAGCATAGAAATTCAGGGTCTTGTCCAGCCTAAAATCTGCACTCAGGAATTCCATCCAGCTGGTGACATCTGTGTGGCACTGTGACTGGGGTGTCTTGCTTTCCTCCCTCGCGAGATGGTCCCTTTACGTGATTACTGCTCCTCAGACAAGCCTGACCTGCTTTCCTTGTGCCTCTGGCCGCTGACTATCCTTGCAGTGCAGGACAGCCATCATGGCCCGGAGGGAAACTCTGACTCCAGATGGGGGTGGTGGTGGTCCGGGAGGGTTCAGTGACAGGTGACCAGGGGTCTTGTGACCAGGCGGGTGGGGCAGGAGTGGCTTGAGACAGCAGGCTGCTGGAAAGCCCTTGGAGTGGAGGGCGTGAAGAGTCACAGTAACACTAGCTCCCTGAGCCCTCACTGTGTCCAGGGCTGCCCCAGGTGACCCTAGCAGCCCCTCCGCCACACGTACGACAGCTTTGTGGGAGAGGCACTGAAGCCACCGCCGGTGCTGGTGAGGACTGGGAGGCACAGGGAGGTTCCGAAACTTGAGCCGTATCACACAGCAAGGGAGGATTTGAACCCAGCAGTCTCCCCCTCAAGCCCACCCCCCGAGCTGGCACGTGTACCCACTACACACACTTCCGGCCTGTGGCAAATCTGCGTGTCCTCCCGCCTGCCTGGCCGGTCAGCGCTCCAGCCTCCCCAGTGTCCCCGTCAGCTGCTCCCCTGTGGGCGCGTGTCGGAGCAGGGCAGGCTGATGCTGTCCTTCCCGACACGGAGCTCTCACAATCCGGCCGAGCTCGGCCTCTCCCCTGCTGTGTCCCCCTCTCCGACTCTCGTGGAGGGGCGGCCGCTCTGTGACTTTGCGGTCATTGTCACGGAGGCTCCGGGGGGAGCAGGGTGAACACAGAGGCTCAGCTGCTGTGCTGGGGGACCACTCTCAGCTCACCTGCCCAAGCCGGACTCCCCGACATCGCCCCTGCTGCTGTCTTTCCTCCGATTCCCTTTGTCAGATCCTCAGCCAGTCCTCTTGGACCTACCCTCAAAACACACCCCCCCGTCCCCTCCTTCCCGCCTGTGCTGTTGTCGCCTTAGTGCAAGCCCCTCTCTCCTAAACTACGCTGACCAGGCCAAGTCCCACTCAGGAGCCGAGCGCATGCCCCATGCGAGCGCGCGCGCGCGCGTGTGTGTGTGTGTGTGTGTGTGTGTGTGTGTGTGTTCCTTTTCATTAGGTATTATTCACATAGAAGAAACGTCACCGATATTAAGTGTGCTGTTTGTTAAATTTTGATCATTGTAGACAGTTGTGTAATTGTCCCAATCAAGATCTAGAATAGCTTCCTCATGTGTCTTCTTGCCCCTCTGCTCCCCATGACCCCCCTCCTGCCCCTCGTGCCCGGACCACAGATCTGCTTTCCATTAAACTTACCTTTTGTAGAACGTCATGTTGCCATTTGTTTCTGACTTCCAGTTTTGAGATTCACCTGCCTCATCGCCCGTCTCCTCACCTCTTTGCCTAAGATGCTGCTTCCTCTCTCTTCAGTAACTACTAGGTGGGCAGTTTCTTGCCTCTGCCCTGCATGCCCTCTGCACCCACAGCTCCACCTCAACTCCTTCTGGCCTGGCTCTGTCTTCAGGGCTCAGCTCAGACACCCCCTCCTCAGAGCTCCCTCCCTGAGTTGTCCCCCCGACACACACTTATTTTTCTCCTGTATTTTCTTATTTAGTTCCTATTTTCTTAAATAGTTCCTTATTGTTCCTTATATTCTTACAAGTTGAATTGTGTCCCTCAAAATACGTATTTTGAAGTCCTAACCCCAGGACCTTAGAACATGAGTTTGGAGACAAGGTCTTTACAGAGGGAACCATGTCAAGACGAGTCCTTAGGGCGGGCCCTCATCTAACTTGCCAGGAGCCTTCTTTTCTTAACTAAGTATTGACCATCACACTGACTGATAAAGCAACACTCCAATCCAACCCCAGACAATTTATTAGAATTTGATTTACAGAGATCTTTCCAGAAGCTGTCTGTCCCACACACGGAGCTTCAGGCCCTTTGGTTAAAACATACCTGCACAGCAGGAGGCATTGGCTGGAAAGGGCAGGAAAGGAGATGCCAGTGCAGCATTAATCCACAGCCGAAGAGCTATGAGGAGGCAAGTCCTCAGCACCGGGTGGCTGAGCGTCTGGACGGTGCGGGCAGAGCAAATAGATTCTTTCTCTAAGTGGCTGAGCCTTGAAGCGGGTTTGCTGTAAGACAGCCCATAAAATGAAATCATTTTTTCTAAGTGGCGTGGCCACTGGTTTAATGCAAAATTAGTTAACTTTGGGGAATGACAGAATGGCTAACTGGTAGTGCAGCCCTGGTGTGTTCTAACTCCCGCTGTTTGCTTTTCAGCGGTGCCTTCTCTGTCTCCGTGTCCTTCAGAAGTGCCTCTTCTGGGACTCTATGTGTCGCAGTGTGTCTGTGACTTCTACACTCTGTCACCTCTCTCCTCACTTCTGCCAACGTGTGTCTGCCTCCTGATGTGACGCTCTCTCTTGCTAGTCACTTTATCTGGCTGCCTGAGCTGATGGGTGCTGAGCTTGTCAGGCTGTGGGGACCCTTGTCCGCCTCCCCCACACAGAAAGCTGTGCTCTTATGTGGAACAAAAGAGCCCTGTGGAGAGTAAAAATCCCTTTAACTGTGTGAATGGTCTCATTATCCTGGGGCTGAAGAGAGGAACCTCTCAAACTTCATCATTTTAGTCAGAAAAGACCTTTGAAAGCTATAAATGACCTTCACATGTGTGTCTTTTTCCCCAACAGCCAGAAGATGGGTAAATAGTGCCAAATGCTCATTGGCTGGTCCATGAAGGGTGGGGTGATTTATTGAGATATTACTTTGGGTTCTGTCTTTGCTGCTGAAGAACTAGAAAGAATGAGCGCCTTTGCCATTCCATTTTCCAGGTTCCTCTCTCCCCCAGCCTCTGAGAACCTGCTTTTCTTGATGGCCTGAGGTCACTGTGAGGATAGGGGTTAGAGAGGCAGGAAGGGCCTTCTGGAAGGGGCAGCAGTCTGTGTGCCAAGCTCTGACTTAGGCACTGGGAAGGCATCTGAGCACAAAACATTCCTGCACTTGTGCTGCTCATGCTGGGGAGGTGACTACGAACCATGATGGGTTCAGTAGGGGGAAGAGGACCTGTTGGGTAATGCAGGAGGCAAGTGGAGGTTTAGCTGGTTGGTCTGCCTAGAGGAGAGGGACACCTATGCCTGGGAGCCCTCAACCTCAGCAAAGATTGATGCATGCAAGAGTGGCAAGAAAGCAGCAAAACTTCTGCATCTGAGTAATCATGTGGGTTTGGGCTATGAGTGGGTCAGCAGATATTGGAGCAACCATGAGACCCTCTCAAATGTTCTCCAGGGAAGACCCCCGAGCCTTTCCAGAATGCTAGGTAGGGATCAGCCCCCAATTAACTGAGCCAGTCAGGCCGGTAAAATTGGGGTGGGCACCCTGAGTCAAAATTAATTAAAGATTTAAAGAAGATAAAGTAACTTGTCATGTCTTGTCCATTTAATTTGTAATTTCCAAGTCTCAAACAGACTATGATGAAAGTTGTGTGCTTAGTGGCACTGTGTAGGTGGGTAATTTTTTCGCTCTTCCCAGTATTGTCCCTTACTCCCCATATATTTGTTAGCTCAAGTCTGGTTTGGTTAGAAAAATATAGCTGAGCGGGTGGGTAAGAATGACAGTTCTAGAATCATTGCGATGTTTGCTCAAACACAGACTCAAACCCACAGATTTATGTCCCAGCCCTATGACGTGGCCTTGTGCAAGTTACTTAGATTCTCTTCCCCTCAGTTTGTCCATCTGTAAAATGGCAGTGATGACAGTATTCACCAGAGAGGGTTACTCTGAGAATCAAGTAAACAGTGCATGGAAAGCATGTTGAAAAAGTGCTTGGCACCTGACAAGTACCTGAGAAATACTGGCTTTTCTTTTTTTCTATTTCTTACTAATCTTAGAGAAAGGAACTATTAGTGACCACCAACAGTGAAGCTTTGAACCAGATGATTTCTGAAGTTCTGTCCTCCTCTGAATCCCATGGACACAGGGCTTAGTCTCTTCTCCACCTTTAACTAACATTGTGTAAAAGCCATGATTACAAACTGGACTGACAATGCAGTGGCTTAACGCTTAAAGAGAATGATCTGGGGTTCACAGAAGACCAACCAATAATCCGAGTCATGACAGGGAGAAGATAGGACAGGGTTGAGTTGTGTGCACCGCCGTAACCTCAACACAGTTCACAAGCACATCTTTCCTCCTTCGGAACACTGAGATCTCCAGTAAGCAATGATAATTGCCCCAAAGAGTGAGTGCCAGGTGGTGGGTATTGTGGAGAGCACGCATTGCATGGAGCACTGGGTGTGGTGTAAAACTATGAACTCTGTTACGCTGAAAAGAAATAAAATAGATAGATGATAAAAAAAAAAAAAAGCGAGTGACAAATGAAAAATAAGAATAAAAGAAAAGAGAAGACTTTAAAGCAAAGAAGATGGCTCAGAAACTCCCAGAAGAAAGTTTGCCAGAGGGTGGCTGCATAAATTCTAGGTCTCTGTTGGCATGGGCATATTCAAGGGCCCTTTGGCTACCTTACATGTTGGTTCCTTGTGGGGGATGAGGGACAATGGTTTTTAAATAGGCTTAGAGTGTGCGACTGAGCTATACAAAATATGAAGAGGGCAGGGGTGGTTGCTGTCCTTAATATGCGGATGGTTTTGACTGATGGGTATCTGCAGAGCAGACCTTCAGTCTCTTCAATTGCTCTGAGATGGATTCCTGAAGCACTAGAGGGTCCAAGAAGGCAGCGTGAGCCTGGACAAGCCTTGTCTTCTCACCTGTAGACTGGCATTGATACCTGCCCTGTTTAACTTTCAAGGTGACTATCAGGCTTGTAGGGGCGAGGGAAAGTCCCTCCCACCCTTCCAGGTTCTCAGCTGCAGTCTGTAACAAAGTGGACTTTGTTACAGAAAGCAAGTTTTATTACCATGTGTATTGCACATGTAGCACGTGGGAGTGTCCAGGGGTGAGTGGCTCAAAGAAATGGCTTAGAATTCAGGCATATGTAGCACCTTCAACGAAAAGTAAATTTATAGAGAAATGACAGGACAAAGAAAAGCAGTTTTAGGCTTCCAAGGGCAACAAACTGTGTGAAGTTCAACATATGGAAAACTAATGTTAGATAAAGCCTAGCTAGTAAAGTTTTTTGTTTGTTTGTTTTTCTTTTTTTCCTTTTTCAGGGGGCAGGAGAGAGAAT
Organism: Mellivora capensis; assembly: GCA_004024625.1. Lineage (NCBI taxonomy): Eukaryota > Metazoa > Chordata > Mammalia > Carnivora > Mustelidae > Mellivora > Mellivora capensis. Next base: position 40,222 of record PISX010005841.1, on the reverse strand, counting down.
CTTAAGCACGCTCAGTGTACAGTGGGGGGCTCGATCTCACAACCCAGAGATCATGACCTGAGCCAAAATCAAGAGTCAGACATTTAACTGACTGAGCCCCCCAGGCACCCCTAGTGAAGTTTTTCATGTAGATTCTTCTGTCTGGTGTTATCTCCACATTGATAAGGGTCTACAGTTGTCTCCCTTTCTAACAGAGACAGTGGAAGAGACACTTTGTAAATTTATGTCCTGCTTTTAGGGAAATAGGGAAGAGCAGAGAGCTTTCGTTTGGTAACTGCTTTGTCTTAATTGCCTTGCTAAAAACAAAGCCATAGGCCCAAGGTGGTGTCACTCATCCTCAGGACAGAAAACCAAGATTTAATTGCAGTTTTAACCTCTCCAGTAGTAGAATTTTTAAGCCAATCAATCTGGAATTTTCTGGTCAGCACCAATGAGGTAATCTGTCACTTGGACTCTGTCCATTTCCCAAAGGAAGGTGAGGTAATGCATTTGATAAGACCCCCTGCCCTTGTCCCTAAGGGAAGGTGACCTCGCCTGATCACATCCCTTCTAGTCTTTTGCTATTAACTCCTTGTCCCACCCTCTTCCCTATAAAAAACTTCCATTTTGTACAACTCCACAGAGCTCCCCCCTACTAGTTAGATGGGATGCTGCCTGATTCATAGATCCATTAATAAAACCAATTAGATCTTCCCATTTATCTGGTTAACTTTTGTTTCTTAATAGTCTTCAGCCTTAAATAGTTTTTATGCCAAAGTCACATTTTGAGGTGACATTTTGAGTTCCTTCAGGCTCATGTGAAACCATAGGAATATGATTAGAGAAGACTGCATGTTCTCTCTCTTAGTCACTCATACCCTGATATCTGTAGTCAGGCGTTTGTGGAATGAATGGCTAGATTAGGAGTGGAGTGGGTAGTCCCAAAGAAGAGTCTGGAGGTTAAAGTGACACTTTTGGCAGTGCCAGCCAGGGCTGTGCCTGCTAGCCAAGATTGGTCTCTCTTACTTGACTCTGATCTGCTGCCTGGGAGTCAGAAGACCTCTTTGCTGTATAAACATCACTGAATTCTTCCATCAGTTGAAACAGCCATATGGCAGGGACCTGCCTCAAGGGAACTTCTTCCCAGAGACGGAATTATTATGAGTCAGTAGGAGTGACTAACAGATTCTAGAGAGAAGACATTTCCCCTTGGCCTCAAGTGAATTCACCAGCCAGAAGCCTCCTGTCTGCTCTCGGTGACTTTCAGAACAATCTCTCAGTTGTCTAGTATTAAGAGTAATAGAACACTTGGGAGAGGCATCAGCATAATCAACAAACTTAGAAAATGATAATCCGTGGCACTTCTAATAAAACAGAAAGAAACAGGAAAACATTTATAACTTTACAAGTTCACATTGGAAATTTACTTGATAAATAAGCCATAACAGTGGTTTCACCATTGAGAGTAAAGAAAACATGGAAGCTTAACGAGCTGCCAGGGAAGGCAACCGCTGTATATTTTAAGCATGATCAGTCCTCAGAACGTTTGACTACCAATGAGGACAAATTCATTTCTGTCTTGGACAATCTCATGCGTTTATCCTCGGACAAGACCAGGCTGGAAGCTACAGGACTTTGGCAATGGCAATGATCAAAATGGTGGCTGGAAGGAGCAGAACATGAACTGGGTACAGAATCCCCACAACGTGTGGGATCATTGGGGATGATGGCAAAAGAAGGCAGCATTTAGTACTATATGCAGCAGTGCCTTGTCATCCATAAACTCTGCCCCGGCCCCTTCAGTCAATTTTGTTACCGCCATGTGGCTATCTACTTCTGTTTTCTGTCCTGCACACTTTCCACCTGATAGCCTTTAACTTTGGGGGGAACTACCCATTTTTCCCTTCTGTCCAAGGGGCAAAAGTAGAGCTGGCCCCACCTCAGTGTCAGAGGAGAAGCATGTGACCTAGTCTGGCCAATCAGAAGATCACATCCCTCTGACCTAAGTGATTGGCTGAGAGGTGGACCAATCAGAGCAGCTGAATTCCAGGACTTTTGTGGGAACTGCAGAAAAGGAAGCTCTTTATTGCTTGGGGTCGCTGAGGGGATAAGATGGGAAACTCGAAGGGCTGCAGGCATCTTATCAGTAGAAGAAGGGCATTTGCTTGTAGATGGAGCCCACACAGGAAATCAGAGCCAAAAGATGGAGGGAGCGAAACGGATGACGTCACCTGCCCCCACCTCCAGCTGTGCAGGAAACTTTCAGCTCTTTGAACCAGTGAATCCCCCTTTCCTCTGTACCCAGGTTGTTTCATTTTGCGTTTCATGTGTCTAAACAAAATAGCCACTGCTTTCACCGAGTGCCAATGACAGTGAGTCCGAGCCCTGCCATGCCCAGCAGTGCCGCTGGTCTCCCTTCTCAGGAGTGGGAGTCTGAGCCTTGAGTTTCTTTTAAGAGTTTCATTTGCTCCCGGCCCGTGGCTTGCTCTCCTCCAGCCCTGGAGCTAGCTAGCCGTGGCACTCCACCGTCCAGCTGATTGGAACCTGTGGAGTGGGACTTTGTGTTACTCAACTTTCGCCATCATTAGCACACTGGTTGTTCTGTCTCCGGTGATGCAGGCAGAATGCAAAGCAGCACGCTGGTTTGAATTCCACCGCCCGCATTCATCAGCCGGAGTGTGTCCGTGCAGGTGGGCTGCAACTGCCATTTCTGGCCTATGGCTCAGGGCCACAGTTTCACCGTATTACTGATACCCATCATGTCAATTTGTAAAGTGTAGGGATCGGGCTGTCCAATGTCTCCAAATATGTGGATATAAGTAGACAACTATACAATTAAATCCACTCTTACTTAGATGTGATCAGAGGAGAAAACGAGGTCTTTGTGGTTTGTTTTCCATAGAAACAGGAAGAAAGTCGGATAACACACCGTCGATATAGCAAGTAATAACAACAGGCAAATACCATTTGTAATTTATCTTTACAGTTACAATGGTTGTGTTTCATAAGGGTTGTCACAGTTGCCTCATTTCGTGAATGACATATCCCTCTGCAGGCAGATGGGAAGATTCTAGACTCTCAGCTGTTGGTTATGAAAAGAGAAGCACCACAATTTAGTAGGCAAGAGAGTCACTGAGCTGCATGTACACTCAGAGGCCATGTCTTCACATTGCATGATCATGGGGAGGCTTTGAACACTTATCAGAGGGCCTCATGTTCATGAAATGCTTTTTCTTCTATCAGTTGCTACCGCAGACCAAGAAGTTTGTCATCTGAATTGAGCCAAGTAAGTGTCTCGACTCGCAGGCCCATCTGTGCTCAGATGATGTATAGAGTAATGAAAAGTTGAGGTCTGAGTCTGATAGATATTGACATTCTGGAAAAAAATAAGATGTCAAGGCATGAGTCCTTGGGTAAATAGGACCTAAAATTCTGTTTTTATGAAGAGAGCTGCCCTTGTTTCGAGCAGATTTGAGTCTAGTACTTCCACAGGGAGGTGTGTGATTGTGTTTCCGAACAGTGTTTCAAGTGCATATGTTTTTTGATAAAAAGAAACAAAGGAAGGAAGGTAGGAAAGAAGGAGGAGGAAAGGAAGGAAGAGAGAATGAAGGAAAAACTGAAAAGCAGGAAAAGAAGGAAAAAGAAGGAAAAAACAGAGTCAAAATTCTATTGCAGTGCCATTGGCTGGAGAGGGGGAGGCTTGGCGGTTGACAAGTCTTGGGGGATGGTTGAAGGGGTGGGAGCAGCATCTGATACAGAAGCCATCATTCGGGAATAGGAGTAGACTTGTTTCTTGAATGGCAGAAGGAAGAATTAGAACCAGTAAAGGAGGAGAGCTACTTCAGTTCTGCTTTAAAATATTTCTTCATGGAGAAATGGGTTTCCAAGTGAGGTAGTGAGCTCCTATCCGAAGTTGTGCAAAGCAGAGGCCTGACACATAGAGTGTGTGTTGATGAAGAAATTCATACATTAGGGAAAATATTAAACGAGCTAACAGCTGAGAGTCTGTGTTCATTTGACTTTTGGAAATCTTAATGGTGGTCTTAATGGAATACCTTGAAGGAGCTCGAGCCATTCGGGAACAATAACTCCTGGGCTCATGGAGAGTTCGAGGAGGAAAAACTATGGCAGCAACAACAAAACACACACCAAGCCACACTTCGCCGTAATGAGGAGGTGATTACTTCCCTTCAAAAACTCCACAGGGAACGATAGTAGGTAAAAGTTAAATCACAGGCATTTCCCCTCATTATCTGGTAAATAACTTGAGTTGCCTTTCTAATTAGCTGTGTGCTATCAGCCCTAGAGAGCTCTCAGAACCCAGTGAGATGGTTATAAAAGTCGCTCAGCCCCAAACTTCGCATGGTCACTGTTGGCCAGAGCACTGCCACCCACACAATGACATGAGTAAGAGGCACGGCAGAAGCCACTTACACTCCAGGACATATGGCATAATAACATTTGGAACTATGGCATGGCTCTGCAATTCATCCATTTTTTATGAAGCTAAGCAAAATCTAAGTTCCTAAGCTACTACTTAGAAATCCAGATGGAAAACATTTCCTTCTCCCACCTGTTATTGGCACACTATATTCTATGGACCTAATGGCTGCCACTTTCTGCAGGCTGTGCTAGGCGGCAATTTATAAATCTTCATTATTAAATGTTGGGTCACTTTTTAATGTGCCTATTAAAGAAAAGAAATCTGTCATAATTCCCCAGGAATGATAGAGAAACCAAGGTACCATCCTGACAAAAACTCATTTCTACAATTCCCAGTTTTCTTCTTCTGGGGATGGTCATTATTTGCACAGTGAATTCTCATTCATTGGCTTTGAAATCACTATAAGGGTCAGGATAGAGACAATATTACAAGGGTCAGAGAAACTGAAAAAGAAATGGGCACATCACCTCCCTGGAAGGAATGTATCTAGTGTTTATTATTCTCCTGTGCCATGGTTAAGCAGATTTTCTTTATCTTTCTAGCAAGCCCAGCCTTTGGCTCTTCCTAGGCAGGGGCTGTCAGCTGGCCTCTGAAATTTCTTTGCAAATGTTTACTTAATTAGATGTCAAGCACATCAGATGGTCACTAAACAGGAGCAGCTTCGTACTCAGAGTCTGATGGGGATAAAAGCAGTTGCTAATTATGAGAAGAAAAATTTGGATAAAAGACAAAAGTACACAAAGAGTTAGTTTCTTGCTCTCTGTTTCTATGGACTAATTCACAACCTCAGCAGCATTTAGTATAGTCAGTCTTTGTAAAATTTTAACCATTCTAGTGGGTGTGTTTTTATATATAATTGGGGTGTTCATTTGTATCTCAATATCATAGCTAATGACACTGAGCATTTTCCTGTGTACTTACTGGTCATTCGTGTGTGTGTGTGTGTGTGTGTGTTGTGTGTGCATGTATTTGTATGTGTGAAATGTGTTTCTGTTTTCAATATTTTGCCCATTTTTAATTGTGTTTTTTTTCTGTTTTTCAATATTTTGCCCATTTTTAATTGTGTTATTTGTCTTGGGTCATAGGGGTTCTTTATATATTTTGGTTATGTGTCCTTTTTCATATCAACATGTTGCAATTTATCTCTCCCAGCCTGTGGTTTGCCTTTTCATTTTCTTAACAGTGTCTATCAAAGAATAAGTGTTTTAAACTTTAATAAAGTGAATTCATCATTTTTTGTTCTTTATGATAGGTACATATTGTATTCTAAGAAAACTTTGCTTTCTCTATTCTTCTACACATAGTTGTCCAATTTTCCCAGAACCATTTATTGAAGAGACTGTCTTTTTTTCCACTGCATATTTTTTCCTGCTTTGTTGAAGATTATTTGACCATAGAGTTGAGGGTCCATATCTGGGCTCTCTACTCTGTTCCACTGGTCTGTGTGTCTGTTTTTATGCCAGTACTGTGCTGTCTTGGTGATCACAGCATTGTAGTAAAGCTGGAAATCAGGCAACGTGATGCCCCCAGTTTTGTTTCTCTTTTTCAACATTTCCTTAGCGATTCAGGGTCTCTTCTGATTCCATACAAATTTTAGGATTGTTTGCTCCAGCTCTTTGAAAAATGCTGGTGGAATTTTGATCGGAATGGCATTGAAAGTATAGATTGTTCTAGTATAGACATTTTAACAATGTTTATTCTTTCAATCCATGAGCATAGAGTGGTCTTCCATCTTTTTGTGTCTTCTTCGATTTCTTTCATGAGTGTTCTGTAGTTCCTCGAATACAGATCCTTTACCTTTTTGGTTAGGTTTATTCCCAGGTATCTTCTGGCTCTTGGTGATATAGTAAATGAAATTGATTCTCTAATTTCCCTTTCTGTATTTTCATTGTTAGTGTATAAGAAAGCAACTGATTTCCTTACATTGATTTTGTATCCTGTCACATTACTGAATTGCTGAATGAGTTCTAATAGTTTGGGGGAAGAGTCTTTTGGGTTTTCCATATAAAGTATCATGTCATCTGTGAAGAGAGAGAGTTTGACTTCTTCATTGCCTATTTGAATACCTTTAATTTCTCTTTGTTGTCTGATTGCTGTTGCTAGGATTTCTAATACTATGTTGAACAAGAGTGGTGACAGTGGTCATCCTTGTCATGTTCCTGATCTCAAAGGAAAGGCTGTCCAGCTGTTTCCCATTGAGGATGATATTTGCTGTGGGTTTTTCATAGATAGATTTTATGAAGTTGAGGAGTGTTCCCTCTCTCCCTATACTTTGAAGCATTTTAATCAGGAACAGATGCTGGATTTTGTCAAATGCTTTTTCTGCATCAATTGAGAGGACCATGTGAGTCTTCTCTCTTCTCTTATTGATTTGTTCTATCACAATGATTGATTTGCGAATGTTGAACCACGCTTGCAACCCAGGGATAAATCCCACCTGGTCATGGTGGATAATCTTTTTAATGTACTCTTGGATCCTATTAGCTAGGTTCTTGTTGAGAATCTTAGCATCCATATTCAGGGATGTTGGTCTGAAATTCTCCTTTTTGGTGGGGTTTCCTCAATGGGAAACAGCTGGACAGCCTTTCCTTTGAGATCAGGAACATGACAAGGATGACCACTGTCACCACTCTTGTTCAACATAGTATTAGAAATCCTAGCAACAGCAATCAGACAATTTGCCTGGTTTGGGGATCAGGGTAATGTTGGCTTCATAAAAAGTCTGGAAGTTTTCGTTCTGCTTCAAAAAAATTGAAGCAGAAGCCACTTTCTCTAAAGTGGCAAAATTTTTCTCTCATATTTTCTCCTAAAAGTTGGGTTTAATTTTCACATTTAAATCTGTGACTCATTTTGAATTACTTTTGTTTAAAAGAAAACTTATTATTCATTAAGGGCTTTATAACATATGTAGAAGAAAAATATGGCATAATAATAGCACATTTAACAAAGAGGGGTTAGAGGGATGGAATTACATAGCTCTTAGGTTGCACCTGAAGTTTTATAATGCTATTTGGGTTGCCTCTGGTTAATTAAAGGTACATATTTTAAATCCTTGAGCAATCACTTAAAAAAAAAGAGAGTCAATAAGCTAGTAGAGGGAATTTAAAAAAATAAATGCTAAAAATATCCAATTAATAGAAAAGTAGGCAGGAAACCAGAAACAAAGACCAAAGACCACATGCGACAAATAGAAGACAAAACAAGATGCAGATTTAAACACAACCGTATCTATGCTTACATTAAATGTAGATGTTATAAATAGTCCAGTTAAAAAGTAGAGATGGGAGCGCCTGGGTGGCTCAGTTGGTTAAGAGTCTGCCTTCGGCTCAGGTCATGATCCCAGGGTCCAGGGATTGAGCCCCACATCTGGGCAGGGAAACTTCTTCTCCCTCTGTCTGCCACTTCTTCTGCTTGTGCTCTTTCTGTCTCTGACAAACAAATAAATAAAATCTTTTTTTTTTAAGCAGAGATGAAAAAAGTAAGATTCAATCATGTACTTTCTATAAGAAATTCTCTTTAAATATAAGTATAAAGGTTCAAAGTAAAGGAGAAACAATAATGGTAAGAAAGCTGGAGTGTTCATCTTAGACTAATGAAGAAAGAGTTGATTTTTTCTGGAAGATATTTTGATCTTAAATATGTATACACTTAGTAACAAAATTTCAAAAATGCATTAAGCAAAAGCTCATAGACCTGAATGGAGAAACAGACTGGTCCATGATTGCAGATGGTGATTTTAGCACTCCTATCTCAGTAATTCATAAAACTAGTAGACAAAACAAACAAAAAATGTTTAGGATAAAGAAGATTTAAGTGACATTACCAATGGAATTAGTGATGCATTTTAGCCTAGCTCTTGCAGAGAGAGGGCAAGAACGTATTACATCACCCTTTGCTTGGTAACATCTACATTAGTTATGTCCGGCTTGCAGGGCCTAAGCAGTTCATGGAAATGAGTGACGTGGTGGGTAATGTGGAGCCAGGCAAAGAGAGTATGAGCTTCTAAAACATTATCAACCCCTTGGCTCAAATTATCTGTGACCACACCCAAATATGGGCCCGGAACTGTCAGACCTTCTGATTCAGCAAGAGATGCCAGTACTGGCTTTTAAGTAAAATAAATTGATTCTTAAGTATTGGCACTAATTTAAACTTTTTAATAAAGCACTATCCTCATAGCTCCTCCCTCTCCCACTCATTCTACCCAGAGCTGCCTGATCAGCCTTCCAGAGCATTGCTCATAGCACCCCCTTGCTCAGGAGTGAGAGGTGCCCCAGTCCCTCGCCCCTTTCTCTCCCCTTGCTCCCCTGTACACGCCCTGCATGCCTGATCCTGCCTCCTGTACCACCTTCATTTATGATGTACCCATTATCTTTCCTCAACCTATTCTTTCTCCCAGAACGTATTCCATCCTCTCTTCTGTCAAAGCCACACCCCCAGACTAGCTCAGTTTTGGTGAGACCCCATGGACATGTTCTATACCTTTTGGGGGTGTTTTAAACTGCCCAACATGAGTACCAGGCAGTGCTTTTTCCCTCATTCTGCCCTATTGCCTAGAAATCTGTGACCTGTCATCTCTTCCAGCCCAGGAGATAGACAGGTACCCATTCTGTTACCTGAAGGCATCCTACTTAGGAAATGTATCCTTCCCTGGGCTTCTCCTTTCTGTTGCCTCCTTAAAGCATGTTCATTAAATCACCCAGCATGTAGGACACGTACATCCCCTTTATAATTACAGCTTTTCTCCCTCTCTCTGGAATAATCATCTCTCCATTTCCATCCTCCTCCCCAACACAGAGCAACACCCCCCATTCAGCTTCCAAAATAGCAATACTTATTTTATTTTAAAACCAGTCCTCCCTTCATGTCTTTCCTAGCCCAATTCTCTCTTCTCCTCTCTCCTCTTTTCAAATACAGCCAGTGGACTCTCTTTAGCACTTCTTCCAAATATTCGGAAGAGGAGGCGTTGTCTCTTTCTGGAATGCCTACTTCAAAGTTACTTGTGTGCTTTCCCATCTTCCCCTTAACTAGTCATTAGCTCAGGTGTTCAACCAACTTCTAATAATAGGTCATGATAATAACGTAAAATTTATCCACTACTTTCTGTGTGCCAGGTGTTCTGTCACTGCATCTCATTTCATTCTTATAACATCGTGAAATAAATAGTATTTACTATCCTGGTTGCACAGAAGGGAACATTAAGAAATCATTTATCTGAAGTTGTACAAATAGAAAATGACAGAGGCATGACTCAAATCCAAATCCAGGTTATTCTCATCCCCAAACTAGCATTATATGCCATTCCCCAACCTGGTCACCAGTTACAATGTGTAGTTTCCTGTGATGGCCAAAACAAAGTTCCATAAACTGGGTGGCTGGAAACAACAGAAATTTTCTCTTTTACAGTCTGGAGACCAGAAGTCTGAAATCAAAGTATTGAATCAAGGTTGGTTCTGGGGGAGAATTCATTCCGTGCTTTCTCCTGGCTTCTGGTGGCTGCCAGCAATCTGTGGCTCTCCTTGGCTTCCGGACTTAACACTCTACTCTCTGTCTTCACCTCGTCTCCTTTGTGTGTTTTCTCCATTTCTCTTCTCTTAGTGGGATACCTGTCATTGGATTTAGGATTCACCCTTATCCAAGATAGTCTCATCTTGAGATCTTCAATTACTTCGAGAAGATTTTTTCCCAAATAAGGTCAAATCATAGGTTCTAGATGGACACACCCCTGGGTGAGACCCCACTGAACACACGTAAAAGATAAATCTACGTAGGGCACTTGGTTTCCGTCTGCTTCCAGTCCAGGCTGCAGAGACTTCTGCCAAATACAGATCCAGTGTATCACTTCCCCTTAACAATATCCAAGATTCCTTTTAATTTAATTTCAGAATTTTAAGAGAATAACAGGAGTCATTTAAGATGAAATTCACATTGTAATCTACACACACACACACACACACACACACGTTAAGTAGATATGTAGTCAGTTTTAAATGCCAAGCAGATTTAATTAAATTAATACATCTGATGAGCAGTCTCTACCAATGAAAACCTTAGTCTGAAATGCTGGGGGTTCTGTCTCCCCTCTGGCCTGGATCACTTTCTTCCTTCATTCTCCTGGTCCCAGATCTCCTGCCTGCTCTGCTCAATTGCACGCCTACCCCTACCCTGGCTGGGTACCAAATCTTACACCCGCACTACAGAGTTCCCAGAATTCCAGTCTCAGAGTCTCTCACCTAACTACACTTAGCCTGCGAGCTGCTTTTCCCTGTCACAGTCACTGCAGTGCCTGCGACTAATTCCCAAACCCCTGCCGTGGAAATAACAGCCCAAGGGGCATGCTGGGCTTCATGCCGCTGACATAATGCCCTCTGCCACATGCCACGGCAACCAGGGGAGGGTTGTGGCCCACTGGGGACAGCACAGGAGATGAATCCCTCCCCAGCTGCGTGCTACTGCCAGATTGATTTTTACACTTTAATTTTGTTGTAGTTAGTGCCTTATGGATTGTTATAGAGTCAGACCCTGCAGAAACATCTGTGAAGTTGGGCAGCAGAACAGGGAAGTCAGTAGCTTGGGTTATATTATGAGGCTTTTCCCGAAAACGTGCCCCAGCTGGTGTTCTGTGGAAATGAAAACAGCAAGGGAATCATGTCCCGAGTTATCTCTAGACCCTATCACCTCCCTCTTTGGGTGGATGGTTGTCTAGAGCTCGAAGTACCCCCGGGTCCTTAGGGAAGCTGCAGATGCCTCTATGAGTTTGCAAGAGACAGGCAGAGTCAAATTGCACTCCCCAGAAGGATGGAGAGACTTGGGACTGATATCCACAAGGGAGACCCCACTAGGGCTAGAACACTGACCTACAGCCTGTCCCTGTGCGGACAATCCCTAAGACCCAGCACCTCCATGTAATTAACCACCAGCAAATTAACATCTGACCCAGCAGGGGGCCTCCAGGCACCTGCTCTGAGTAGTTGATGCATTGTAATTGCTTCCTAAATGTTTGAAATCGCCCCTGAGGAACAGGAAAGATGGGAATTGGGGAAACTATGAGGTCCCTTGGCAGGAGAGTATGAGGCTACAGGCCATGGGGTTGCAGCCAGAAGCCCAGGGGGAAGCAGTGTGTCAGTGGCCATCTCTGAGCTTGTGTTTCTGACCTTTGCTACAGCTTCTGTTAGACCTGTCTTGGGCTTTGTCAGGATTCTTGCTGGGGGATGTGAGAGAGGCTGAGCGCTTGAACAAGGCAAAGCTGACCTGTAAAGGCAACAAGAACAACATGCATTTGGGACAGACACCCATGTGTTGAGGTTTCAGGATGTCCGTGGGCTCAGAGACCCCAGAGCCCCACTTGCTTGGGAAGGGATGTGTTCCAGTTGGCAAGTCCAGCGGGCAGGGCAGACGGTGACAAGTTACAGCTTACCTCACTACCTCGGGTGTGTGGATCATCTGGAAGAGGAAGAGTGTCATGTTTAGCCATGCTTTCCTGTAGAGAGACGAGAGCTCTCTGAGGGTGAGGAAGACTGAAACCGTAGCGTCTCGGAATACCCTCGGTCCCCATGGACAGCTTGCCCCTTACACTGCTCCCAGGTCTCTGCTGTCAACAATATTGTCCAGGGCTGGGCTTTGCTGGGCTTGTGCTTTCTAACAATATGGGCTGGGCATGAGCCCGAAGGCCACAGAGTGAATTAGACTCTGGCTTTGCTTTTGAACGGAGCCTAGCAGCCAACATCAGCACCTTCTTCTCCAGGAGTATTTCCTGCCTGGTCAAGGGCCATGCCATTCCTCGTGCCCAGTCCATATCTTTCCTAGAAGAGTCCTACTTTTTTGTCTTATACTTGCCTGCAATTTGGATTGTGCTTCCTTGCTCTGCCCTTGGAAGGGCCCTTCTCCAAATACATGCTAGATGTTTCCATTTGATGGTCAAGATCCCCAAAGAGCAAGAGCTTCAGCCTTCTTATCTCCAGTTTTATCTCACAGACCTCAGTTCTCCAATCGGTAAGACTGAAGGAGTTGGGCTAGATGAATTTAGCATCTGCCATTATCATTTTTTATGGTACTCTCTGCTTATCATTTTTAAATTTCCTAATAGAAGCTAGTCTGAAAGTCACCTCCATGGGAGTTCTAAAGTGGCCTTTCTTTAGAACAGAGACTCATTCCAGGGCTTTTGGCTTGACAAGCGGAGCAAGAACCGGATTTTAGGTCTTTCCTACATCTTTGACTGGGTGCTCTCATGCAGTGAAGGACCTGTCCAACCTCACATGGCAGTCTTGTTTTCCAAGTACCAGTAGGATATGTAATGATAAAGAACAAGTAGACAAGAGTCATAGTCTTTGTTCAGAATAATGGTTCTCAACCAGGAGTGATTTGGTTCTCCCCCAGGGGACATTTGGCAGTATCTGGAGACTTTTTGTTGTCACAATGGAAGGATGGGGTGAGAGAGTGGTGGGGGTTCTACTGACATCCAGTGGTAGAGGCCAGGGTTTCTAAATACCCTACAGTAGACAGCACAGCCCCACAACCAGGAAAAATATAGCTCCAGGTAGCAATAGTGTTGAGGTTGAGAAACCCTGGTTCAGATATTAGTCATAATCATAATTAGACATTGCATAAACAAAATAAATACTTTTCCAGGGAGTAATAGCACAAGTTTAAATCAGGAGGCACTTTAACAAATATTGCTGAAAGTATTTGAACTCCTCTTTCTGTACGTCTTTGAACTTTATGTCTGCCCCACTATAATGATTTTACCTCTGGTGAGAAGACTACATTTCATTTGGGAAAACCAAGAAAAGCCTGAAAGTTATGGCCTCCAAGGATAGCTCGTTCAGTTCTTTCCTTCGTGTATCTTTGTAAACTTCTAGAAGCCCCTTGCTAAATTGCAGGTTAAAATAACAAAAACTTTTTTTAAGATTTTATTTATTTATTTGACAGACAGAGATCACAAGTAGGCAGAGAGGCAGGCAGAGAGAGAGAGGGGGAAGCAGGCTCCCTGCTGAGCAGAGAGCCCAATGCGGGGCTTGATCTCAGGAACCTGGGATCATGACTTGAGCCGAAGGCAGAGGCTTTAACCCACTGAGCCACCCAGGCACCCCAACAAAAACATTTTAAAACTAATACTTAGATTTTCTGCTGTGAACTCAACTAGAAATTAATGTAAAATTGAGTCTACAATTTGAATAGTCAACCTATTCAAAAACATGAGGGCAAAATATTTTTAAAAAATCTTTTACCAATTCCTTGGCTTCCTGTAATTGAAGGGTTATTGACCCTGAAAAGATACTGAGGAAGAGCAGTATTTGCTGTTTTATTATTGAAATTACAGGTCTATGTAAATGAAAATGTGGATGAAGTAGAACTTTCCGTTGTAAAATGGAAATCAAGTTGACTCTTCACTTGTTTTCTTCCAGTTGGCCTTGACTTGAAAGAGATTCAAGAATCAGCTCATACTCAGGATGTAGAAAGATACACCTAACAACGAGAAAAAGACAGTGTAAGCAATCTGCCGGCAGGAATTTCTGTTTCCTTCGGTGCTGGATCTCTAGTGCTTAGAACCAGGCTTCGCATACAACCGGTAGTCAGTGTGAGCTGGAAGAATGACTAAATGGATCAGCTAAGGAATCTAGCATTATTTTTTATTTTTTTAAGATATTATTTATTTGTCAGAGAGAGAGAGAGCAAACACAAATGCAGAGAGGAAGAGGGAGAGGGAGTAGCGGGTTCCACACTGAGCAGGGAGCCCAATGCCGGGCTCGATTCCAGGACTCTGGGATCAGGACTTGAGCCCAAGGCAGATGCTTAACCAACTAAGCCACCCAGGTGTCCCTCTATCATTATTTTTTTTTTTTTTAAATTTATTTATTTGTCAGAGAGAGAGGGAGAGAGATCGAGCAAGCACAGGCAGACAGAGTGACAGGCAGAGGCAGAGGGAGAAGCAGGCTCCCTGCCGAGCAAGGAGCCGGATGCGGGACTCGATCCCAGGACGCTGGGATCATGACCTGAGCCGAAGGCAGCCGCTTAACCAACTGAGCCACCCAGGCGTCCCCCTCTATCATTATTTTTTAACAGCTACGTGTTAAGAGGACATTTGGGTTGTCCCTAGATTATAATGTTACTATGAATTACTCCCTACGCACATTTCCCCAAGAGCATTTTGGACCATGCTCTCTGGGCTTATTAAATGGATCGTGAGGAAGAGAGAATGAGAAGGGAGGAGCATTATTTGTGTAACACAAAACTGGTGTCTGTCCAATATCCATCAAGCGATTGATAACAGAGGCTTGCTCTATGCAATCATGAAACTTGTATTCAAAACACCCACAAGAACTGGATCAGAAAGAGACGTTTGCACAACCTCCGTGACAAATGGTAGGTAATAGAGTGCTGTTTATACCATTTTGCTGGCCTGATCCATGTTCAAGTCCACACAAAATAACAATTCACAGTACTGAGTGAAAGCCGAGGTAGTAAGCTTGAGTTACTAGAGACTGTGGAATTGGAAATCGATTTATGCTTCTGTTTGACAGTTTTCCATAACCAGGGTAGGCTACAACACACAGAATCCATCTCCCACCTAGAAGCATCCGTTCGTCTTCCATACCCCACCCCCACTGACTACGCTTCTGAGCTGCCACAGTGCCGAGGGCATGAGGAAGGGGAGGCCCAGAGAGGGAATGAGTAGAGATAACAGGCTCGCACAGTGTGGAATAAAATCTTCAGTGACTTCACAAAACACCCAGTGTTTAACCTCTTTGATGAATCGCTCCCCCACCCCCCTCAAGGAATCTGACAACACCCTCTGGAGAGTGAGGTTCCCTTGAGAACCAGGACATTTTTCTTAAAAGATGAAACAAATCTGGCATCATCAAAAAGGACAAAAGAAGTTCAGAGAAGGGGGAATACACAGGTTTTTTGAAGTCAGAGGAGGTGAGGAGGTGAGGCTGACAGGGAGAAATGAACTGCAGGGCAGAGCTGATGGCCGATGGGGGAGGGGGAGACTCAGAGGCACCTGCCTTGGCCTGTGTTCCCTGGGAAGACTCCCTGGAGGATGGGGCATTCGCTGGGGAGAGCTTTTCTCTTTTGAGGTAACTAACTTTTAATTTCTAAAGCGTGGCTTCAAAACATGGCTCAGCCAGAGCTCAGGGCCTTCCCACAGAATTTGTCACCAGATAGTTTCGCTTTCAGTAGATAATTATGTCGGCCATGAAAATGCACCCCTCAGATCACCAACTGTGAGGAGCTTCATGGGTGGTGGTGGTCCCAGCTGAAGACCATCACCCTGTGTGCCTAATGCTTCCCACAGAGCGCTCTTGGCCAGTGGCTGAACTTGGTGGGAGTTCCTGGGAGACACGGAGTCCTGTGGCAGGAAGTTTGGGTTCCCCATTGTGGGCTTTGGCAAACCTTTCCTAGAAGGGCCCTGCAGTCTCAGACTCTCCCTCCCCTGCCCCCTTGGTCTTTTCTCCTCTACACCCTAGACCTGCATAGAGACTTGAGGGCTCTCTGAGCCTCCTCTGGCTCTATTCCTATTTCCTCTCGAGGCATTGCCCCCACCAGAATCTTCTACATGGCTAATCTCATTGTGACATCTGTGTCTCAGAGGACCTGAATTAACACGGTCATATACATTCTGAAAGCAGGGTGGTTTTTTTTTTTTTTGTTTGTTTGTTTTTTGTTGTTGTTGTTTTGGTATTTGGTTGTGCATAAGGTTTTTTATACGGGAGTTTGTGAGCTGAGGTGGGAAGAGGTTAATTCAGGAACGTGGGGTGGCAGGTCTGAAGGCCCAAGTTCACCGCCCCTTCCTGGCTCCTTCCAGCTCTATGGTCTTGAACAAGATATCTGGCCTTGCTCTCCAGCTAAACCTGTTTCTTTATCAGCAAAATGGGGATGATAAATTACCTACTTCATAGAGTGGTTTCAAGATTCAAAGGATATATGTGAATGCGAGATTTCAGGGGCACAGAACAGTAGTCACTTTTCACTGAGGGCTTCTTATGTGCCTTATATTACTCACTTAATCCTCAAAATTTCCATATGACATATCTAGCTTTACTGATAAGAAAACCAAGGTACAGAAGGGCTGAGAGGCAGAGTCAGGATTTGAAGCCAGAACCCAGAGCCCTGAGTTCTTTAACTGTATCTTACTTTCTTCTCCACGTAGCTAGTGCTTGGAAAATGCTTTCCTGAGCTTTCAATGTTAAATCCAGGGGATTTTTCCACTTTCGGTTCCTGTGACTTTGACAACAGTCTCCAACTACAAACAAGCTTGTGACTTCATAAAGGCGAATTGAGGCAGGGTATGTAAGATGCCCAGCACCGTGCCTGGTGGTTCATATGTGCTCACTGAATTGTAGCTCTCATGATTCTCACAGTTAGTCCTCTCTCTCTGCAGTAGGACAGTGAAGGTGCCATGGGTTGTGTGTCCCCGGCTTCAGAAGAGATGTCTGCTGGGAGGAGCTGAGATGCACTGGGAAGGAGCCCAATGATAAATGCTCCTCCCGGTACTACAGCAGATCAGGCAGTTCCAGTATTTTCGGTACACCTTTTGCAAGTCTGCATCCCTTTAAAGGAAACTTTGCCCTATTCTCACGTGTTCCTGTCTGGCTCAGTCTGCTGCCTGCCGGGGCCATCAGTAATATATGTCCCCGCGGGCAGCTGAAAGACGTTAAGGATACACGGTAATGGAGCAGAGTGCTGGTCACCTTCTGCCTATGGCCTGTGTGGAAGACTGGGTCTTGCAGGTCACCGTGGGAAACCCCACAGACCGCAGCTGCTGGGGAGCCCAGCTGGGTGCATGGCTGCCTCGTCTTTGGGTGTTTGTTAGAGCACAAATGTATGCATGTTCTTTCTTCCTAAGATAGCAGGGGGAGAACAGAAAATGCATATTGCTTAATTCTTTTTTGCTCTTCTCACCACCTGCGTCTCACTTTATTAATGAAGTCAAACCAAACATCATACAGGTGCTCTGGGGCATCAGAGGCGAACTTGTGAACAGACCAAGTTTGTTCGTAGCATCATCCTCCTCTCCCCAGTGCTCCTCCCATGCCTCTCTAGGTCCTTGTCCCTGCAGATGGGCCCCGCCTCCCTACTTCGCTTACACGCATATGGGATTTGTGGCTTAATTACTCTCAGGGTTCTATCTGATTAATCCTTAATCTCCTCAAGTCACTCATAAAATTTAATTGTGCGAACATATGGACACCTATAGAGCTAGGCACGTGGAAGGACATAAGAAAATATAACGTGTGCTCTGTGCCTTCCGGGGACAGACACTCCAGACTAGCGGTGCTCACACTGAAGTGGGCCCCAGAGTCCCCTGGGGAACTGGTAGAAACGCACATTGTTCCACCTCTTGAGCTTTGGGTTCAGTAGCTGTGGCCTGGGTCTGATCATTTGCTTTCCTGACATTCCCCAAATGCCGCTGCTGCCGCTAGTCCAGGGACAGCATTTTGAGAACGCTGACTGGTCAGAGACACATACATCTGCAGGTCTAGAGGGCTGGTACAGTAGAGGCCACGTTGCTATGTTGGCAGAGGCCAGTTTCTGAGTGGGTCATCCTGGAGGGGAGGGCATCTTTGGAGACTTCCAGGGGGCTTCTCGAGATGTGATGGTCAAGAATTAGTTTTCATGAGTTACATTCAGACACTGAAACAGACCAGGGAAGAGGAGTCTGGGGTGGGTAGCAATGTCAGCATTCTTAAAATCCATCATTGACTGTCTCCATGACCTTGGCCACTACTTATTCTACCCCAGTGGCAGCTCTCAACTGCTGATGGGCTTTCTTTTCCCTGAGATGCGACATCTCTTAGGCATGCTCTGTATAGTGTCCTGGGGTCCCAGCAGAACAGAGGTCCAGTTGTCCACAATGGTGACCTGTATAGGTATCTTTCCTTTTCTTGTCTTATGTGTCCATTCCCTCATGGTGCCTCCTGGGATTATCTCCCAAATAAATTACTTGCACTCAATAACTTATCTCAGGATTTGCTGCCAGGGGAATCCCAAATGAAAATACCTGCTAATAGTGTAATTGCTGGATTGTAGAGTAGCTCTATTCTTAACATCTTGAGGATCCTCCATATTGTTTTCCAGAGTGGTTATACCAGCTGGCATTCCCACCAAGTGTAAGAGGGCTCCCCTTTCTGCACATCCTCACTAACATTTTTTGTTTCCTGTT
Organism: Mellivora capensis; assembly: GCA_004024625.1. Classification (NCBI taxonomy): domain Eukaryota; kingdom Metazoa; phylum Chordata; class Mammalia; order Carnivora; family Mustelidae; genus Mellivora; species Mellivora capensis. The sequence continues at coordinate 21,635 of PISX010005841.1, read as the reverse complement.
TTGTTAATTCTTGCCACTCTAACTGGTGTAAGATGGTATCTCATGGTGGTTTTGATTTGTATTTCCCTGAAGGCTAGTGATGTTGAACATTTTTTCATGGGTCTGTTAGTCATTTGTGTGTCTTCTTTGGAGAAGTGTCCATGTATTCTGCCCATTTTTTGACAGGTTATTTGTTTTTTGAGGGTTGAGTTTAAGAAAATCTTTATAGATCTTGGATAACAGCCCTTTATCTGTAATGTCATTTACAAATATTTTCTCCCATTCTGTGGGCTGCCTTTTAGTTTTGTTGACTATTTCCTTTGCTGTGCAGAAACTTTTTATCTTGATGAAGTCCCCAAAGTTCATTTTTTACTTTTATTTCCCTTGCCTTTGGAGATATGTCTTGAAAGAAATTGCTGTGGCTGATGTCAAAGAGGTTACTGCCTGTGTTCTCCTCTAGAATTTTGATGGATTCCTGTCTCACTTTAAGGTCTTTCATCTATCTTGCATTTATTTTTGTGTATGGTATAAGAGAATGGTCCAGTTTTATCCTTCCATATGTAGCTGTCCAATTTTCCCAGCACCACTTATTGAAGAGACTGTCTTTCTTCTATTGGGTATTTTTTCCTGATTTGCCAAATGTTAGTTGTCCATAGAGTTGAGGGTCCATTTCTGGAGTCTCTATTCTGTTCCACTGGTCTATGTGTCTGTTTTTGTGCTGATATCTTACTGTCTTGGTGATCACAGCTTTGTAATATAGCTTGAAGGTATTAACCCCAAAGATACAGATGTAGTGAAAAAGGGCACATGCACCCCAATGTTCATAGCAGCAATGTCCACAATAGCCAAACTGTAGAAGGAGCTGAGATGCCCTTCAGCAGACGAATGGTTAAAGAAGATGTGGTTCATATACACAATGGAATATCACTCTGCCATCAGAAAGAATGAATACCTACCATGTGCATTGACATGGGTAGGGGATTATGCTGAGTGAAATAAGTCAAGCAGAGAAAAACAATCATCATATGGTTTCACTCATATGTGGAACATAAGGAATAATAGCATGGAGGACGTTAGGAGAAGGAAGGGAACAATGAAGGGGGAAAGTCAGAGGGGGAGACGAATCATGAGAGACTATGGACTCTGGGAAACAAACTGAGGGTTTCAGAGGGGAGGGGGCTAGGTAAGCCCGGTGATGGGTATTAAGGAGGGCATGTGTTGCATGGAGCACTAGGTGTTGTATGTAAATAATGAATCTTGGAGCACTACATCAAAAACTAATGATCTATTGTATGGTGACTAACATAACATAATGAAATAAAAAGAATGAAAAAAAAAAAGAAAACACCTGCTAAACATAAACAATCAATCAAGTGTCACTTTAGAATAAAGACATTTCCAGATGTGCAAAGTCTCTAGGAACATTCTGAAGGAAGGTATTGGAGAATGTGCTCTACCAAAATGGGGCCACACATCAAAAAAGAGGAAGACGTGATACAGAAAGCAGCACTCAATGCAGGAGAGAGGTGAAGGGAGCTCTGAGGGTGCTGATGTATATAGCTGGGTGATAGCTGGGTGCTGGGCACACAGGGCCACCAGGTCAGCCTGGATCATGCCTGAAGGCTCTGGGAGAGAGCTTCCTTAGGAAAATAAACTTGAAAAAGTACTGAATGCATTTGGACTTCTTGGGAAGGATGTTTAGACAATTGTCCATTTGGTCTTCAATTAGTGATCAGGATAGAACATGTTATGCAGATTTTTTAAAAAGAAAAGGATAATTCAACTCCAAGAAAAACACAAAGTTATGAGTTAGCTATGTTATCAAATCCTAATGTTTAATGAACCAATCAAAACTACAATGAAACTCCTTTGGGAAGTTGGGAGATGTAAGGAGCATACCTGGGAAGTGGGACTGTAAAATCTTATTTTCCCTAGGGCAATGTCTATAAAAAAAAATGCCCAAAGCTGAAAAATCAAAAGATAACAATTCAAGATGGCATTTGAAAACATGGAGGTAAAAATGAAAATACTCAGCTAAAGCGGGTAGATGTGGCTGTCTTCAGATAAGTGAGGAAGGTGGAAAAAGAGAAGGATCTAACGTTTTCCACAGCAAATATTGAAAACAGTTTGACTCTTTGTACTGTATGACTGTGTTTGCCTTGAGGAAAACAAACACAAAATCCAATACAAAACCTCAGTTGAAGAGTCAGCTTTTCAAAGAGGAAACTCTGACCCCAGCACCTGACTAAGAGCTGCTCTCTTATGTTCTCTCTGACGGAAGGACATTAAAAGCTGAAAATCTCATCTTGGGTTTTCTGGTTGGTCTCTCCAGTGAGACCCCAAGCTCCTTGGTTCCAGAGATGGTGCCTCAGTTAGCTCTGTCTGACCAGTCCCCATGCAGGGCCTGGTGCAAAATTGGTGCTTCCCTGATATTCACTGAATACATGCATGAATGAAGGGTGTTCAACTAGAATAGTGCACAGGGAAGCAGTGACACAGAAGAGCAAAGGCTCTAGTCAGGTGGAGAATTTTCCAGAAGGCTTTACAGAGGAAGTGGTGTTTACCAAGTGTCTGAAGAGGGACTGGGTAGATGGGCAAGGTGGAGAGGGATGACCCAGGCAGGTGAAGCATCTGTGCAGAGGCCCAGGGGTGTGAGAGAAGACATAGATGTGTGTGTGTGTGTGTGTGTGTGTGTGTGTGTGTGTATGTGTGTGTGTGTGTGAGAGAGAGAGAGAGAGCACGAGAGAGAGAGAGAGAGAGGAGTGGTCCACCTCAGGCTATACTGGTGGGCAGAGGTCAACAGAGCCCCGTAAGCTACATCATGGCTCTTAGAGGCCACTTAGCCTTCTCGTGCCTGAAGATTGGAGATTCCCAATGCTTATCTCTCATCAGAATCACCACAGGAACATTTTTGACAGACATGTTCCTGGGCCTAAGCCCAATAGATTATTACCCATAGCTCTGGGACTCTATTTGTCAGAAGGTAGATGGCACAGGATGGGACAGGGCTTGGGACGGGGGAGTGTCTGAGTTCAGTCTGCTATAACAAATATATCATAGATTGGGGGCTTTACAAACAAATATTTATTTCTCACAGTTCTGGAGTCTGGGAAGCCCAAGACCAGGATATCAAGGTGCTGGTAGATCTGATGACTGATGATGGCCTGCTTCCTGGTTTGCAGATGGCTGTCTGCTTGTGTCCTCCGGTGGTAGAGAGTGGAGAGAGAAAGCACGCTTTCTCATGCCCCTTCTTGTAAGGGCACTAATCCCATTGGTGAGGGATCCACCCTCGTGATCTACTTCCCTCCCCCAAGCCCCACCTCCTAAAACAATACCTTGGGGATTAGGCTTCTATGTATGAATTTGGGGGTGGAGAGGAGGAAGGGGGTTGGTGGGGGGGGGACCAAATCTGGGCTTTAGAGTCAAGAACCACATTGGGGACTGTTCCTAAAAGCCAAAGCTGATATAGTTCAACTTACTTGAATAAGAATAAAACAAATAGGGGCACCTGGGTGGCTCAGTGGGTTAAATCCTCTGCTTTCAGCTCGGGTCATGATCCCAGGGTCCTGGGATCGAGCCCCACATCGGGTTCTCTGCTCCACGGAGAGCCTGCTTCCTCCTCTCTCTCCCTGCCTGCCTCTCTTGCCTACTTGTGATCTCTGTCAAATAAATAAAAATCTTTTTTTTTAAAAAAAGAATAAAACAAATAACACCTTTGTGTTGATCTAAAGCACGAACACTACAAAAGAGCTATGTTGGGAGCCCTTCATTATTACTAAATCTACCATGTTGTTGCTGAAATGAGGTGATTTAAATATGGAAAATTAACATTGATTTTCAGATGACCTACGTTCATTACCGGAATATAATGGGCTTTCTAATTTTCTTTCTTCTGGAAATTAGTAACAGTGAAATACGTCCTAAGGTAACCTTGCCTATTTCATATCTAACATGGGATGTTGGTACTATTCAAAATATCCAATTTTTCCAGGGAAAACACTTAAAAAATACCCTAAGGAACTGCCGTTCCCTAGATATGTATCGTTTGTATCTTACCCGGATGTTCATTTATTTCAGTCTTATTTTCCTTTAAAATCAACCAATATTCACTGAGTTCCTACTCTGCGCAAGGCCCGGATTTGGGGAGCAAGCAGCTTAACTGTGATAGGGAATGTAAGAAAACATGATCCGTGAGCTCTGTTCAAAAGGAGTGTACAAGCTGGCTGGGGAGATAAGACACATGACAAAATTACCAAGGATCCGAGCACTGTATGCTAAGATCAAGTCAATGGTGCAGAGGACACAGGTATAGCAACTCAGGTGAGGGGAGAGAGCTGTGGTCAGGAAGGGGAGGTTCTTGGAGGAGGTGTGATCTGGGCTGATCTTGACGTCTGGGTGAGACTTCACTGAACAGAGTTGAGCAGAGTCCCCAGGCAAGGGGTAAAGAGGACATGAGTCCAGAAGAGGGAAGACATAAGGCATGTCCAGGAGAAAATGTTAGATTGAAGGAAGGTGCTTCCTTGGGGATCGCTGGAGGTGAGACTGGACAAAATATTTAAGGGGTGACCATGAAGGCCCCTGAATGCCAAGGTTCAAGAGAGCCGTAGGGAGCAGCTGATGAGCTTTGATTAGGTTAGAGAAGCAGCAGACATAGGTAGTGTTTTGGAGGAATGTAATCCGGAGGAAGAGTGACCGATGGATTAGAAAATGATGAATCAAGTAGGGGCTGTCATTGCAGGGTACATCTGAGGGATGGGATTCTGAGTTAGACTCTGAGATCTGGATTGACCAGAGAAGGAAGATGGCTGGCAACTGTGCAGTGAACAAGGAAGCAGGCTCCGGGACAGGAAGAAGGAAGAAGGGCCACAGAAGGAGCTGAGGAGGCAGCCCCACACAGAGGCTTTGTACACGAGTGGTCGGGTGAATGGTGGCATTGCTGCCAGAACCAGGAGCGTCCGGCGGGGATGCTGGTGTGGAGAGAAAGAGAAGGCTATTTATTGCAATCGTGTTGAGTGTGAGCAAGCAGCTGAGGGAAACGCAGGCCAGCCGCTGGGATGTGGGACTCTGTGTAAGAGAGAACTTGAGACGGGAGTCATCCCCACAGAGCTGAGAGCTCAAGTGGAAAAGTGGAGAAGGTTCTTTCCTGCCGCAGTCTGGTCCATACCTGTCCTGTGCCTTGTACCTCTGCAGGGCTGGGGACAGGGGTGGGGGCAGGGGCGGGGGAGGAGCCAAGTAGACCCCTTCCTTGTGGAACTTGGATGTCACTGTTGGGAGCTCTCCTTACACTGACAGTTTTACAAAGATCTGGGGGAGGGAAGCTCCGAGAGAGAGATGGTGGGCAGAGAACTCTCCATTTTTAGGGGCAAAAGCAAGCAAGCAAGCAAGCAGAGTGTTGTGGAAACAGGACTCTTCTGAACTTTAACACAGAGAAGGGGAGTCTGAGAAGGTTGAAACTCGGTATCATCTGCCCGGGACCATTGAGGGGCCCTGCCTAGTCATCTCCTAGTTCAGGGGCTTGCGTTTTTAGGCAGAGGCCACAATCTTTTCCAACGTTACACCGTGGATTCACTGAGGAAACTGTGTGACCAGGGTCTCCATGTGAGCTGCCTATGAAGGACCAGAAAATATCATCGAACGCCAAGCATCAACATTAGCCTCAGGCGTCTAAAGGGAACCAATGTAGCAGTGGGGAAATGAATCAGTTAATGGTGTTCATCACATCAGTTCCTCACTGGGTCCAGTGACTCCTTCAGAGCGGCCGGGAATGCTTCACCGTGAAAGCCAGTCTCATGTTCCCATCAGCTAAATGAGGCCTCTCATAGCATGGCTCTTCTCAGAGAGAGAGCCAGTGATGTTGATGTTGATGGGACTGATAAATACGCATCAACCAATTAATCATAAAGGCAGAGAGCTGAGATCTTGGCTGAATTTTGCATGAACCCAGAACAGTGCTAGAAATCGGTGGTGGGTTGTAGCTCTCCCCTCAGCACAGTTGGCTGCTGGCAGGTGCAGTAGAAAAGGAGGGATCGTCCTGGACTTCCAGAGTCCCCTCTGCCTCTCCAAAGCCCGTGGGACAGAATCCCCGCATGCCCCTCTCGAATGGCACTTGGTCCCCAGCGAAGCAATGATCTCTTTATTGGCCAAGCTTTGGTCCTAGTCTTGGCATTCTGGAGGTCAGGGACTGTGTTTTATCAAACTCTGCCTCTTCCCTTCTCAGTCTGGGATCTGACACGTGGCCCAGGGGTTCGGCGAAGGTCTGGAGCAGGTGCGAGCCTGCTTGGATGCCTCTCATGGGGATGGAGTATGTGTGGAGGCAGGCCACAGGCACCATGAAGCCGTCAGACCCACCAGAGGAGCTCTGCGGACTAAGGAACTCTTTCTTTTCAGATTCCAAAGTTTTCTTCCAGCCCACCCAGAGGAGTTCGTAAACGAGAATGCACACACACGTGCAGGAGAATATCGAATGCTGTGCAGCCCTGGGATAGCTCAGCTTCTAAAGTCTTGCTGGGAAAAGGGTGTAAAGCCCAGGAAGTGAGTGGACTCAGCTGTCCACAGAGATGGCTGGACAAACCGGGACCGAGCCCCATGCTCCGCCAGTGATACCAGGGCTGGTACAGGACATCCAAGGACCCTCCATAACTGTCCTCTTATTTGTTACTCAAACTCCCTGCCACTCTCCACAATACTAAAATAATCATGCATCAGCCGCGAGCTTCTCCACTCCAACCCTCCCCCACAACGGGGGCCTCAGGCCAGTTGCATATCAATGAGGCTGGAGACCCTGATGAGAAGTTAATAGTATGGAGGCCCCCGTGGACAGAAGGAGGCAGATCATTCTTGGCACTAGCTGGAGAATGCGGAGGGTGACGGGGGAGGGGGCGAGAGTTAAGGGAAGACCTGCCTAGGACTTGAGAGCAGGGAGTTCAGGGGTCCCCAGGAGATCCAGGGGACCGAGGCCAAGCAGAGAGTTTCATGTTAGAGATTGAGCAGGAAAGAAAAACAGAATCAAATGCTCCCTCCCCTAGCATATCTTCCCCTCTGTGTCTTGGGCTCAGCAAAGAATCGGCGTAACTTACTGTGCCTTCTGCATTCATTTCGAGGCACCCCCAATGCTCCCGTTAATGCAGGATCTTGATGTATTCATTACTGTGCATAAGAAGGCAGAGAGGTGGATGGTACAGATTGTAGAAGGTTGTTATAAAGGTCGGTAACTAAAAGCAAAACAAAGGCTTTCCGTGTGACGGTAGAGTGAGATATGGTTTGGATTCTTTGCTTACAAGTAAAAGAAACAGATTAAAACAATGTGACACAAAGGCAGGAATGGGGTAGGGATGGCTGTTCATTGGGAGGAATAGTGAGACAAACAGCCCCCCAGAAGAACAAAGCCCATGGCCCAGCTCCAGGGGTCTGGGAGCAGGAACTCAGTAACTGTCTTGAAGGTCCTGCCCTCAGAATGATTCAGCCCCAGTTGGCTTCCTGTTTGTGTCATTTTGCCTCAGAGGTGGGACAGAGAGGGCCAGTGGCTTGGCTCCAATTAGGTGTCCCTCCTTTGTTCACTGACATCACCCAGGAATGAGGCAGCCCCCAGCCCGCATCAGCCACCCCGGAGAGCTGGGAGCAGTGGGAGGCTATGGTCTTGGAGGGCTCGGATGGGACTGCTAACTGTCCAGAGGATCTGTGCGAGGATCTCGTGAAGGTCAGGCTGTGCCATGTCAATTATGGCTCCTGGCATGAAAGAGATACTCCAGAATGGTAGCTTTTTTTTTTTAAAATTTTTTTTAAAGGTTTCATTTATTTATTTGAGAGAGAGACAGTGAGAGAGAGCATGAGCGAGGAGAAGGTCAGAGGGAGAAGCAGACTCCGCATGGAGCTGGGAGCCCGATGCGGGACTGGATCCAGGGACTCCGGGATCATGACCTGAGCGGAAGGCAGTCGTCCAACCAACTGAGCCACCCAGGCGTCCCAGAATGGTAGCTTTTAATCATAAGATAAAAACTGCCATACGCTTCATTTAGACTGAACTCTGCATTTCATGGGATTCCTGGCAAATGAGTCCTTTACTTTTCTAACTTGTCTTAATTGTTAGAATTTAACTTGTAGCCTCCAAAACACACTGGGATCTCAAATAAACCATTCTGAGACTCTGAAGTCAACATGTTTAAGCTGATGGAAAAGAGAAATTGCCCTCTATGGTCTTACACGATTTACACAGAGAAAGAGCAGAGTCTTGCCACCTGCCGCACGCCTCGGATGTCCAGGTGGGACTCGGCCATTCTCTTCCTAGTGACTCCAGGCATATCTGTCCCTTCTGTGGACTTGAGTTTCTTGGTCTGTGAGAAGGGCTTTGAGCTGATGATGAGTTTGAGCTCACCTCTATGCTACATTTCAGGATGAAAAGCTGTTTGACATCTTTCATGACATTTGCATCCTCAAGTGCAATGCTCAGTCATGGCATAAACTTTATATAAACCTTTCCATTTATCAGCCCGTGTCTTGCTGTTTCAGTGGTACGTGGGCATATGGGTCAGGGCCATTCTTCTCTGCAAATCTGCAGACATGACAGCCTCATCTCAATCTCATAGAAAAGTAACCCAGGCAGAAAGAAGCCGAGTGTGACACAGCCCTGGAGAAATCAGTCTGAACTAATTAGCTTTCCACGCATACCCCCAACAGGAAATGAGGCACTGTTACAGTATCTTAGAAGCAAGACTCTCTGGCCTCCCCCCTCATAATAAATAATAATAGGTTAATGCACAACCAGATCTGTTTCATTTTTCAGGGTGGAGGGTATGTAGTATCTAATTTCCTGTTCTCTATCAAAATTAAGTTTGCCCTTGTAGCTTTGCACATTCCTAAATTGGTTTAATTGTTTTGGTGGTGAATGGTAGTGAGAATTTGTCCTCGGAGGCTATCAAGATAATAATTCACACAGCTCCTGGATGCCTCAGGGGGCACATACTTCCTCCTAAGTGACCCTTCATACCCGATGCTCCATTCAGTGCTCCACGTGAATAAATTTCGGTTTTCCTTGCCATTATTGTTTGTGGACAATTCCTGTTCCCCTACTTAAGGCCATAGGTTTGGGGGCTGCAAGAGATCCTAGAGAGAATCCATTCCCATATTAACGCCAATTAATTGGATTCCTGAAAGGTTAAGTGAATTGCTTAAGGTCATAGGGCTTTAGAATTCAGGTTTTCTGACACTCTATTGAGAGCCCTTTACACTTCACGGGTCTGCCTAAAGGAAGATTGCAGGAACGTTCTTTTATTACGTCGGGCGTCATTTCATGAACAAATAGTAACAAAGAGCCAGAGCAGAGAAGGAGTGGAACGGTGCAGGGAAGGAGTGGGAGGGAGGGAGCGTGGCATGATGGACCAACCCAGGTTGTGAATTACAGCAGGGACTGTGAAATACTATGTGATGAACCAGCTTTGTAAAACCCTCATCCAGAACAGCGGTAGGCGATGAAGATCATTTCAGCCACTGCATTCTTCAATTCCTGCAATGCATTTTCTAGCTGCTTCTGAACCCCAGCACTCCATTTCCAGGCACCTGTGTTTAAAACTAGTTGGCGAAGCACTAGGCTGAGCGTGGCTTCCCACATGCCCTGACCCTGACTGTCCTAACGGAGATGTGTTACTCCCCCTCCTGGGCTGGCGTGGACGCTGCAGCCACTCTCTGTCGTGGCCCTTTAGGGAAGGAAGAGGAGGAAGGGCTGGCCTGTCTCCTTCCAGTCCTGCTCGAGGGCCCTAGCTCAGTGGGGACTCCTTTTGGGAGGGAGGACAAGGAGAGAAAACATGGCCAAGTCCCCCCTCGGGGCTTTGCACCTTGCGAGGTGCCCGATGGAGCTCCTGTACCTTTTGTGCATGTGGAATTTCATCATCTGGGTAAGGTCAGGTTCCCATTCTGCCCAGACCCACCAGACTCCCCCGGGGGACAGTTTAGAGGTCCTGGGCACCTGGGATCCAACTTGTCACCACTGGTTCCCACGTGTTCTCTTACCGCGACTACCTCTACTTTGTTATACAGAAAATCAACACAATCAACAGGAACTTCAAAGGTTTTGTGTCTATAAAGATCACATCCCTAACAACCAGCCCGGATGGGTTCATTTTCACCACAGAGATGTCATCTGTCTATAGCCAACCCCCACACCCCTCTGATGGTGCCCCAAACACCCCCCCAACAGAAAAAAGTGAAGCGGCCTCCACCTCTCTCATGTTCCAGGGAAGGCTCTCCTGGGCTCTTGTCACTGGGTCACATGACAGAGGGTTTCGGGTGGGTTCCAGGACAAATCCATAGTAAAACAATTGGGAGTCTGTCCACCTCTGCCAATCTTTGACCTTCCTCCCAGTGACTCCCCTTAGAAATAGATGTGATTACAGCAAAGGATGCCTGTGCTGAGAACACGGCCACACGGTCCACAGTTTACTTTGGTCGTCTTGGATTAAACTGGCTGGAGTAAACTGGCTGGAGGGAGGGGGAAGGAAGGGAAATGCCAGCACTCCCCGGGCAGGGGATTCCTTAGCCAGTGAGGGTATTGGAGATCTGAGGAACTCGGATTGTCCTGCTGGCTTAGGGGTAGCCGAGGATTTCTCTCTGGGAACAGGTAATGAAAGCCATCCTTCCTTCCAGAACCACTCCTAGTGACTGGCCATCCGGTCACCAAAATGTGGCCCTTTTTTACGGGGGCTTTTTTTTTTTTTTTTTGTCCTCTAATGGACTTCAAAGGAGCCCCCGCTTACAGAAGAAGCCAATTATTTTTGCTTTTTCTTTTTTTTTTTAAATATAAACTTTTACAATGGCTACAATGGCTTAAATACTTAAATCATCTGAGAAACACTTGTAATCAAACTCTTTATACTTGAATATTCCATTCCTGCGAGCACACAGTTTGAAACCTCACTTTAAATGAAACAGTGTGTTTACAGCGATCAAGGCTGCTAACGGGGAGGCGGACAACACTTCCATGGGAGACCAAGCCAGCCCCTCCAGGAGCTTTGCATTACTGCCCACCAGGGAGATGGGAACCAGCTACACGGAGGGAGGGAGCTGTTTTCTTCTTCCCACCCCTCTCGACCATGGCCCCTGGGCATTGCGTGGCTCGCTTCAGGGGCAGCAAGGCGTGATGGAGGGGTCACTGGAATCTGGAGTCCTGTAGACTGGAGGTGAGCCTACTCACTGTCCTTGGAACCTGGGGCAAGTCACTGACTTTCCTTGAATCTTAGTTTGCTTCTCGACCAAGTCGGAGCAACGTACCTGCTTTGCAACCTTGCAGGGGGGAGGTGAGATGAAGCTTGGTAATCAGGGCCTTCTAATGACATTTAAGAGCAGGGGTTGGCAAACTTTCTGTCAAGGGTGGACAGTAAACCTCTTAGGTTTTGCAGACCATATCATCTCCCGAAAACTACTCAGCTCAGTGTGGTGGTGAAAGCAGCCATGTTTTCTTCCCATTTTACAGCTGAGGTCACGGGGTAGGTAAGCAATTTGTTGAAGGCCCTAGTGAGCGGCAAAGATAGGATTTGAATGTAGCAGAAGTGGATTTCCTATAAAGCTAATGAACCTTAAGCTACAGGGGTCCCCTCATGCATACATTGCTTCCAAAGCTCTGGAATGTGTTCATGTGTTCATAAATTTTTAATAAAATTTGCAAAAGTAAAATATGCTGTTTGCAATCAGTTAAGACCACTATCTCTTTCCATTCCAACTTTCTACCCATCACACTTCACCCTGATAGATTTGGTGTTGGAACGGCTGTGGGCATGGTTGGGATCTAGCTGTGGGGCTGGTGAATTAGGTAATGTTTGGTTTAGTTAGCAGGATTTTTTTTCTTCTCTTCTCTTTTTTTTTTTTTTTTTTTTGTGGTTTGCAGTCAAGTCTGCCTAAAGTTAAATTATTGTTCGCCTCCTGGATATAAGAAGGCCTCTAGGAATGCTCTTGTTATTGATTGTGTTAACTGATCTGCAATCATGAGAGGTGGTACCTGGTATTTCAGCCCAGAATTATGTAAGAAGCTGAGAAACAAAGCTTGAATTGTATGATGAGGCTGATCTGTGGGAAATTTTTCCAAATTTTCCAAATTTTTCCAAATCTCAAATATATAAAAAGAACATGATGGAGTTCGCTCAAACTTAACAACAATCCTAAAAATTGCATGATGTTACCGCTAAGTTGTAAAGCTACAAGAAATGTTTCCATGATCAGCAAATAAAAAGCAAATGTTAATAAATTGGGCTAGACCAAAGGTCTATTTCTATTTACTGTGTAGAAAATGTTATAAAATCATTGTCCCATGAAGAGGAGATTAGAGAGTAACTAGCGAAAAAAAAAAAAAGGGAAAGAAAGAAAAAGAAAAAAGCAGCAATGTGGGTAAAATGGAAAAGATAGAAAATTAATAAAATTATCATGCTCTTTTCCTGGATATTGAGACTGTGGTGTTTGTGAAATTTAAAATTTGCTGTAATTCCTTTTCCCGTTTCAAATAATCTTTATGATCCTATTTTTCGTCCTCTTTTTCTTAAACACTGTGTGAGTTTCGGGCTCTAGGAAACTTGCATGTGTCTGGAATCTCGGGACTCTGATGTGTGCACAATATATACGCTCTTGATGCCCGAGCTTTATGACACTGCAGCTGGTCACAATCGCGCCCGTGCACCCACAAAAGACACACTTGCTCACGTTCACCCACACTCTTCCGATTGATTTTAAATTTACAGACAGGCCTGTTCATGCAACCCTAATTTGCAAACCTCTGGCCGAGGCTACCACACACTGTTTCTGCTTTCTCAAAGCACATCAACAGATTATTGGCTTTTTACAAAAATTTCATTTACTATCTCCAGAATTTACCAGGCGCTGGAAGGACTTTGGTATTTGTTGGGGAGATCGCGCTGCGCGGTGTGGTGTAGAATTTCTGTGCAATCTCAAGGTTCCCTAGGCAGAGGCCCCAGCAGCACGGAGGCCTCTGGGAACTTGCAACCTTCTCCTTTTGCCTACATTACTAAGCCTACCCTGGACCCGGCAGTTTACCCTCCTCTGTTACTTCATCTGGGAAGGAAGAAGTGACGGTTGGGGGGGGGCGGGGGAGGTGTTGGGCATATGGGCTCAGCAATTTTCTCATCATTTGTTCTTGGTTTTTCTTAGGTGAAGGTGATGTTAAATCATTTACAATTACTGAAATAATTCTTGTATGTTTGGTCTTAATTCTGTTATCTCTTGTGCTGCACTTTTGAGGCTATTTTTAGATGGGGATTTCTATTTGGTTTTACCTCTTGTCATGACCGTGGATTTCTATTTTTGAGGATCTTCATTGTGGTTTACCTTTATTTTTTAGTATGAGTGAAAGTTGTCCTTCTTGTTTTTTTGTCTTTTAAAGACTATTTAAGCTATAATTTCTATAATTATCAAAGTCAAGAGTGGAATAGTGCCTTCTGACTTGATCGAATATAAAAAGAAAAATTAAGTACACTTTTACTTATTCCATCCATTTTAATGATGTAACTTAGAGATGAGAACTGTTACTTAAAAAATATATTCATAGTCAAATTCCTCACTTCCTTCTTTGAGAAAGGTTGTCTTGGTAATTACCTGAGCTCCTTGTCTTTGCCTCTCTTTAAGGTACTTGAGGTAAAGCACTTTTGGAATCTGGGCACCCTACTTTCCCTGGAAATATATTCCCAGCCCCAAGAATGCAGTGACATGTATTGGGATAGTTGCTTTCAACTGTTCATTTAGCTTATAGCTCTATGTTTGTGATCTCCTCCAGGGAGGTATGTATTGTTGCCTTTTAAAGGAATTTCTTAGGGGCCCCTGGATGGCTCAGTCAAGTGTTCAACTTTTTTTTTTAATTTTTAAAATTTTTTTAAATTTATTTATTTGTCAGAGAGAGGGAGAGAGAGAGAGCGAGCACAGGCAGACAGAGAGGCAGGCAGAGGCAGAGGGAGAAGCAGGCTCCCCGCCGAGCAAGGAGCCCGATGTGGGACTCGATCCCAGGACGCTGGGATCATGACCTGAGCCGAAGGCAGCTGCTTAACCAACTGAGCCATCCAGGTGTCCCAAGTGTTCAACTTTTGATGTCAGCTCAGGTCTTGACCTCAGGGTTGTGAGTTCAAACCCCACATTGGGATCCACTCAGAAGATAAAAAATAAATAAGGGACTTAAAAAAAAATCTAAGTCACAATAAATGTGGCACTTACAACTACAAGACCCAACGTGTATAACATTATAGACTGAAAGTTTGTGTTCACCCAAAACTCAAACTCTTTTTTTTCTTAAAGATTTTATTTATTTATTTGACAGAGAGCGATCACAAGTAGGCAGAGAGGCAGGCAGAGAGAGAGAGAGAGAGAGGAAGGGAAGCAGGCTCCCCGCTGAGCAGAGAGCCAGATGCGGGGCTCAGTCCTGAGACAAAGGCAGAGGCTTTAATCCACTGAGCCACCCAGGCGCTCCAAACCTTTTTTTTTTTTTTTAAGATTTTATTTATTATTTACTTGAGAGAGAGAAAGAGGACTACCTAGTGGAGCTGCAGAGAGAGAGGGAGAAGCAGGCTCCCTGCTGAACAATAGGGAGCGGGGCGTGAGGCTCGATCCTAGGACCCCCCAAGATCATGATCTGAGCCGAACGCAGACGCTTAAATGACTGAGCCACCCACATTCCCTCAAAATTCGTATCTTGAAACCCTAATCCCAGTGTGACCATGTCTAGAGCTGGGCCTTTGGGAGTTAATTAGGTCATGATGGATTCGTGCCTCTGGAAGAGTCCAGAGAGCTAGGAAACTCTCTTTCCGCCATGCGAGCATACCATGAGAAGTCAGCCAGCAACCGGAAAGAACGTCCTCACCAGAACCTGATCATACCTGCACTAGAATCTCGGGCGTTTTGCCTCCAAAAATCTGAGAAATAAGTTTCTGTTGTTGATAAGCCAGGCAGTCTAGGGTATTTTTTTTAATAGCAGCCTGAAATTGCCAAGACCTATGAGGTGCCTAGAGTAGTCTTATTCATAGTAACAGAAAGTGGACCGGTGGCTGCCAGAGGCCGGGGAGAGGGGGACGTGGGGAGTTATTGTTTAATGGGACTGAGTCAGTCTTGTAAGATGAAGAGTCCTGTGGGTAGATGGTGGTCATGGGGGCACAGCCAGGTGAATGTACTTCATGCTATTAACTACATCTCTCAAACGGTTAAGATGGGAAATTTTATGTTATGTGTACTTTATTCCAATTAAAAAATTGTGATGTTGGGGTGCCCGGGTGGCTCAGTAGGTTAGGCATCTGCCTTCAGCTCAGGTTATGATCCCAGGGTCCTGGGATCCAGCCCTGCGTTGGGCTCCCTGCTCAGCGGGGAGTCTGCTTCTCCCTCTGCCCCTAACCCCATGCGCTTGTGTGCTCTCTCTCTCTCTCAAATAAATAGATAAAATCTTAAAAACAACTAAAATAAATAAAAAATTGTGATGTCAAATACCCAGTAGTAATACTTATTAAACTCATGCTGGATTTATTTACTTTATTTTTTTTTCACTGAGGCCAACAGTGACTTTAATCAAAGATTTGGATCTAGTAGATCTAAGATTGGTACTTGGGTATTTTAAGGCATCCCCTATATTTAGGTTAGTCTGAAGCCTCCTGATTGAGAATCTCTACTTCATTATTTAACAGCAAATAGTGCCTTTTGCTTGTTTTCTGTCTTGCTCAACGATGAGCTCTTTGAGAGCCCACGAATTTTCTGCTCACCCCATACATTCCCTACAGCATCTAGTAAAGTCCTTGAAAACAAGCGTTCACTAAATAGCTATTGAACTGAGGAAAAATTAAAATATAAATATTCCCCACATGGTGGCTTCATCCAATGACTAATCAAAGGGCACCATCCTCTAAGCTCTGGGAATCAAAAGTAGGTAACCTTTGACTCCTTGTAAGACACTAGTCAACCACACTCTATGACCAGATTTCCCTGGCCTCTCAGGATGAAATATGTCTGGGGTGTTGGGGACGTATGAATTCATATTGACACAATTATCAATCAGATGATATTTCTAAGTGTGCAATCTCATAGAAGGGTGTAGTGTTTGTTTTGTAAAAGTTTAGAAGCTGTAGCACAAAAACAAGACAGTTTTTCTGCTCATCAAATTCCCTAGTATCTTGGCTCTTTCTTGTCTAAACAAGATGGAGTAAGTGTCTCATATGATTAGAGTGTCAGATAAATACAGCTCCCACTGGGGAGGACTGTCATGCTGTATGAAAGATACGTCCAAGGGCTCTGGGTAGCTGGAGGCAATGATGGAGTCAGGAAACATGTGGACAAGATGATTGTTTGCATTAGGGTGTCCCATGTTTATTAGAGAGAAGACACTTACAGGAAAATAAACAAGGACACACCAGTTCAAAAAATGTTCCTGTATTATTCTGTACTCCCAAATTTTCTGTGCTAAGTATAATATAATCAGAATCAGAAACAAGCATTGTTTTTAAATCACAATCCTTGATTTCAAACCTATAAGGTATTTGCCATGAGCTGTAAAAATGGTCATCTCTTAGTGCCCAAGTGAGAATAACTGACTAGGTTCTTTACAGATCATTAGGATTGGGGCACCTGGGTGGCTCAGTTGGTTAAGTATCTGACTCTTGTTCGTCTGGGGTCGTGATTGCGGGGTTGTGGGATCAATGTGGCCTCACATTGGGCCCAGTTTCAGTGGGAGGATCTGCTTGAGATTCTCTTTCTCCATCTTCTTCTGCCCTTCCCCTCCCACTCTATCTCTCTAAAAAAAGGAAAATAATAATAATAAATCTTTTTTAAGAAATCATTAGGACCAATCACTTGGACTTGACAATAGACGAGGTAATAAGACCAAATCCCTGCCTGCCCTAGTTCATCCATTAATTTATCCAACAAATATTTCTGTCATGCTAACTGTACTCCAGGCATTCTACTTGATGTTGTAGGTACAGCAGTGAACTAGATCACCCCAGGTCCCACCCACAAGCTTTGCTTCCGGGAGAGGCAGACAGGGAACATAATTACATAAGTATTATTTTTTAATGAAGAAAATTCAGAAATCATTGACATATAATTGACACACTATAAATTGCACCCATTTAAAGTGCTCAATTTGGTAAAATTTACACATGTATACACGTGTGACACCATCACCACAATCAAGGTGTTGAACATATCTGTCACCTCCAGCCATTTCCTCTTTCCCCTTGGTAATCCTTCTCCTACTCCCCATCCCAACCAACCACTAGTCTTGCTTTTTTGTCACTATAGATTAGTTTGCTCTTTTGGGGACTTTATCCAAGTAGAATCAGACAGTATATACCCTATTTTGTCTGGTTTCTTTCACTCAGCATGAATGTTTCAAATGTTATCAGTGCTGTTAAATATATTGATAATTTAATCCTTTTTGTAACTGAGGAGTATTTCATTGCATGAACATACTACATCTGTTTATTCTTTCACCTTGGGTGGGCATTTAAATTGTTCCTAGTTTTTGACTATCCCAAAATGTGCTCTCTCTCCCTCTTACTCTCTCAAATACATAGGAAAAATCTTAAAAAAAAATTGGATGTCAAATACCTAGTAGTGACATTTATTAAATTCATGTTAGATTTATTCACCTTACTTTTTTTACTGAGGCCATCAGTGACTTTAACCAAAGTCATAGTTCAAAGCTACTATGAACATTCATGCACAAATATTTGTATAGAGATACACTTTCATTTCTCTTGGGTAAGTACCTAGGAGGAGAATGGCTTAATCACATGATAGGTATACGGATACCTTTTGAAGATGCTGTTTAACTGTTTTCCAAAGTGGTTGTACCTTTCTTACACTCCACCAGCAGTGCCTGGGAGTCTAGCTCCTCCACATTGTTATCCACGCTTGGTAGAGTCTGTTTTTACACTGGTAGCCATTCTAATAGGTGCATCATGGCTTCTCCTTGTGGTTTTAATTCACATTTCCCTAACGACTAGTAAACACAACCTTTACTTAGTTGCAGTTGTGAGAGCCCTGAAAAGAAGCTGCAAGAATGGCCAGGTTGGGTGAGTGAAGAATGAACCTAGCCCTGTGGGTGCCTTGTCCCTGCAATACCCATTTTCGTCCAGTTCCCAAAGCAGCCCCCTCCCCACACCTTCCCATGGCATTTAGTCTTTGGAGGAACTGGACAGTCGGAAATAATTTGACATTTAGCTACTCTCAGTCTCTCTTATATAGTCTAGTGATCTCCATTTGGATATGGGTAAGCCTGAGTCTTTCTTTGAACTGGGCCATTTCCAGCTCAGCAGGTGTGTGGGTGGTTAGTAAATGATTGAGCTTTCCTGGTCCCAGTCCTACCTCTCCCACTCCAACTTTCCCAAGGAAGAGATGCTCGGAGCCCTTTTTGTTTAATATTTTATTTATTTACTTGAGAGAGAGAGAGAGAGAGATTGTGAGAGAGCATGAGTGGGGGGGTGCAGAGCAGAGAGAGAGGGACAAGCAGACTCTGAGCTAGGCTTGGAACCCAATGGGGGGCTAGATCTCACGACCTTGAGATCATGACCTGAGCTGAAATCAAGAGTCGGATGCTCCATTGACTGAGCCACCCAGGTGCCCTTCAGAGCCTGTTTCTTAAGCCAGCACAGGGACTAGGGTGAAATCTTGCCATTGTGTCATATTGACAACATGAAAAGATCACTGGCCCAAAGAAATAATTGAAAACAAGCCAGAAATATAACACTGGAGTCATCACTCAGGAAAAGAGGGGAGACACAAAGATGGCTTATCCTGTCAGGTGTCCCCAGGTCCCTATGGCTATACAACAAAGTGGTTCTGCTCTCCACCATGGTGGGGACCTAACAAAAGGGAGCAGGTGGCAATGGGTTGGTTCTATGAGTTGGAGAGACAAGAAGTCAGACTGCTTAGCATCTAGGGTCTTCCCTTGCTCCTGAAGTGAGTTTCCTATAGGTCCCTAAGAGGAAGGAAGGAAAAATATAAAAGGCAATATAGCCAAAAGCTGACTTTTCACTGGTTTTTATAGTTTCCTTTTTAATCTCTACAGTTGGTTATTCCTTGGTCCAACAAAAATTCCATTTCTCATTTCTTCAAATATTTAAAATGTTTTCCTACTTGTGGCCAAATGGAAACTTAAAAAAAGAGAACCAAGAACAAAAATAAATGAATGTCCATTGGGGATATTTGCAGGAAGAATGAAAACAGTGGGTGTTTCCAAGAGCCATTCTGGTCTGCTTGTGCCAACAAAGCCAGGGCCTCCACAATAGGGCAGTTAGAACACTTATCTGGTCTGTTCCTCACCTCTTCTCTGTACCAAGCCATGTAGCTTTTGACAGTGCGTTGCTTTGTGCCTCCTCTGCTCTCCCCAGTCATGCTGTTCTACCTCTTGTACCTACAGGATGCCTAAGACAGCCTTATGTTTTCTGGCTTTCTAGAATTAGAACCCTTTATCCTTGATCTAATGTTGTAACCTCTTTCTCGTCTCTCAGAATAGTCTACTGCAAGTATTTACTTTTAAAGTTATAAGTCTAATTTTATTTGGAAACCCTTTCCTCAATTTCTTCCCCAGTTCTTCATCTGTAATGATTTAGAGGTGAGGTGGTCTCTCCTTCCCAAACAGGACTAGTTCACCTACCAAACTGCATCCGGCGCTAGCCTGGAATGACAACTGTGTCGCCAGCATTATCCTGGCTGTCATAAATGGTTGTGGAATGACGTGTAAAAATTACATAAAATTAGCTCAGTGCTAAACATCTATGAGCATCATCTTTTATAATTCCCACTTGCCCTCAGGGATAGATACTATCATTGTCCCAATATCATGGATGAAGTTATGTTACTTGCCCAAGGCTGTACAGTGGATAAGAGGTACAAAGATTCTACCCCAAATCCATCTAGCTCCGGAGAACAGGCTTGGAAGCACCATGCTGTGGCACCTCTCATCACTTTCTGATAATTCCCGTTTGGTTCTATCACATCCAAATAGGCCAAATGTCCTTCTCCATCTGGCTGTGACAATGATTCGCAGCAAATTATCCCATGGGACTTCAGCTGACTTCTCTAGTTCTTGCTCCTTTGCCTTAAGCATTGTTTGTCTCTGGACCACCATTCTGCTCCTAGGAAGATTTTGCAAATCATATCATAGTTCCTGCCCCCAAAGAAGCAGAAACAAAAGAACATACCCAGAGCTGTTCTCCAACACATTGTCAGTAATCTGGGGTAGGACACATGGATTCCAAGTGGACCCTTCTCAAGCCAACTCGGAATGTTAGGTTATATTGTCCTCACTTTGCTGCAATCCTTTTCTTTTTTAAAAAAATTAATTTACTTATTTTTACCTTTCTTTCTTTTTTTTTTTAGTAGGCTCCATGCCCAGCGTGGAGCCCAATGTGGGGCTTGAACTCATGACCCTGAAATCAAGATCTGAGCTGAGATCAGAGACAGACATTTTACCAACTGAGCCACCCAGTTATCTGTACCCTCTCCTTAAAAAAATAAAATACATATATATATATATATATATAATGACAAAGGCTCCATTTCTATATTGATTTGTATGATAAGTGGCTTTATTTAATTATTTGCCATCATCTTTATTGATATAGCTTTAAAAGTTGTAGTGTCATTTGGGGGACATAGATTGGCAATACAGCTCATTCTCTGTCTCCAAAGAGAGACTACAAATACTCAGCTGTGTTCATGTATCTCCCCTCATTTTATGTTATAAGGAATATTCATGCGTACGCTATCAATATCAAAACAGGATACATTAAATTCTGCTTCTGGGGAAAAGCTGCAAAGGGTCAAACAGGCAATTAAGATCTTGTCTGCTGTTAAAAAGGAAGATGTTTGCTCCCCCCCTGCAAGAAAGACTCCAGATGGAAACTGAGACTTACAAAAGATGAAACTGTTCCCTGATTCATTTCTTCAGGGCTGAAGTTTAGCTCTCATTAAGTCTGAAAACGTTTAGAAGATGCTTGTTCAGACCTCTCAAAGATTTATGACACTACTCGCTGATTTCTGCCTTTCCCCAAATCTGGGAGGAGTAAGCGAATATTTTCTCTGCTGAAGCTTTTAGAATGGGTAATTGCTTTCACGCCAGGCATTTTTATGAAATCAAATAATAAACAGGGTCTTAAATTCTTTGTTTCCCTCAAGTTTCATGAGCTTAAAAGAATTTCTGTGGAGAATTTTATTTCTTATGCTGCAACTTTAATAACTTTATTAAAGCTTTTGCTTCCTCCCAGTACCCAGCTGCATATATTTGGGTGTGGAATGCAATTTTCTCTGGCCACAGCTCAGAAGCAGCTTCTTAAAATGTTTAATTTCTTTGAAAATGCGAAACACAAACAAATTTCTTCTGGAAAAATAATGGGTATGTATTGGCTAATTCAGAGAGCTACAGACTTTTCTCTGTAAAGGGCTAGATAATAAATATTTTAGGTTTTGCTCTAATGTACCAAATTTACCCACATAGTGTGGAGGCAGCCATAAGCCATTCTAACCAATTGAGGAGACGATGTTCCAATAAAACTTTATTTATGGACATCGACATTTAAATTTCATATGATTTTTACAAGTCATAAAATACTATTACTCTTTTGCTTTCCCCCAACAGTTTAAAAATATAACAACCATTCTTTGCCCCTGGACTGTATGAAAAACAGGCAGCA